>BQNB010132395.1:0-18633 GCA_026074375.1 Tanacetum coccineum
CATTTAAAGCTTCTTGCATTTAAATGCCAACACATGACATGTACCTTTAAGTGATCCCTTTGTCATAAAAAATAGTTAAAAAAAAGTAAGTTGCTGTTTGTTTATTAAGAGGCTCTGAATCTGAATATTTTGTAGAAAATTCCGAATCTGATTCCCATCTTAATCTGAATAAGTGGTCGAGAAGTCTGAATCTGAATGAAATAAAACTGTTTGTTTTGGTAAAAAATGTATAGATGTATTAAACAATAATTTTCACAATTTAAATATAAAATAATTGCATTCGTACAAAAATTAATTTTTATTAAATAAAAAACAAATTTTATAATATAATCAATTTAAAGTTAAAGTATTTAAAAAACATGCAATCTCATGTTTATTCGACAAAAATAAACATGTTAGAGTTTAAATTGAACTTTTAAAACGATTAACTAAATGAGTCACGTTAGAATTAAGATGTATGAGTTTGAAACTGTACCCTTTAATTTGAACAAAATATAAATTGACACATATTATCTTATACATTCTTTATATAACAAAACATATGCAATCATTCTATTTAATACTTTTAATACAAAAGATAAAAGTGAAATAAGAAAAAAAAATCAAGAAAAAAAATAAATAAATAAAAGTAAAGTAGAAAATAAAATTAAAAAAAAAAGACATTAAGAGGTGTTAAGACACCCCCTCCACATCTAGTCCAGTAAGAGGTTTATGCCTCTTACTGCCTCTCAATGGCCAGAAAAAAATAAACGCTCTTAACAGTGTTTGGATCTTACTGCCTCTGAATGACATGAAAAAAAAACAGTCTTAATGACTTAAATGTCTGACCGCGTTTGAATGAGTCAGATTAAGATATTGTTAAGAGGTATTTCTGAAAAAACAAACACCATCTAAGAAAAACAGTCTCTTTTGGAGACCTAAGCCATCACTGACTTGATCTGCCTTGTGCATTAATATAATCAAACCTTTTTAGAATGGTTGATGCACTGTTGTGTTTAGAAACATGGTCTATTTCTTTAGTCTTTGGTTTCCAAACCCAACAAGCTGAGGCCTTAACATCATTAACCTGGTTTCCCTTAACAGCATTAAGTACTGCTTTTGGCCTAGCAGCATTAACTACTGCTTTTGGCCTAGCAGTATTAACATTCTTACCACTACCAGTATTAACCCACTTATTAAAATTACTGTTTTTAGTTGTTGTTTTGTTGTTAATGGGCCTTCTAACAGTTGAATGTGCTTTATTAAAAACATTTGTCATTGGTCTTGCACTATTCACTATTGTTCTGGGTTGAGCAGTATTAACTGGTCTAGTAGTAGTAAGTGATACTAATGCTGCTTTTGGAACCATGTTTCTTTTAGGACTGGGGTGAGTCATTCTAGAAAAATTCTGGTGATTCACCCTTTGAGTATAGTTCCACACTGGTTTTACCATCTTTTTATTATTAAACTGTCTCTGATGGTTATCACAATCATACTGCAGATGATCAAAACTTCCACATACATAGCAAGCTTTGTTAATCATCTCAAAATTACTTCCTAATCTTTGAGACATCATATTATTCCAGTTTCTTTGGTTTCCTCTAGGACTATGTGTGTTCAGCCTATTTTGATTACCTTGTTTAACAGTTGTTTTCCTAGGAGATTTTACTTGCTTTTTAGATTTAACAAACTCTATTTTAGCAAAACTAGGTTTAAAAGTTTTATTCTCTATCTTAGGTATTAACTCATCTTCATCCTCACTATCAGACACCCATTCCTCAATAATTAGAGCACCATTATTCTTCCTAACAACCTTAGGCTTGTCTACACTAGCCTTAGCTTCACTAGTCTCTACTTCAGGCTTCTTAACTGTAGGCTCACTAACTATAGGCTCATTCACAAACTCTTCTAGACCAGAGAATGACAAATCAGGTTTTGGAGGCATAAAGTTTCCTGTATAGGGAGGTGGAACAGCATTATACCCTAAACCTGTTTTGCACTTATCAACTATCTGACAGTCTATTAGTTTGCTTAAGTTTTTAGATGAATTCTCAAAATTTTCTACTGTTAGCTGAATTTCATCTTTTTGTTTTTGAGCCAGTTCCAACTTCCTCCTAAGCTCTGTAATGGCTACTTCTCTTAAATGAATCTCACGTTTTAAGACCTTGATATCTTCCTCATAAACAGACTCATTTTTCTTATAAACTAGAAGTCTTGCTTCTACAGACTCTAAACCTGTTTTATAAGTAATAGCATTTAACTTAGATGTCCTTAATTTAACAGTTGTTCAGTTTGTTGTAAGAATTTTAACATTTTTAAAACAAGCTGATGAATAGTTTGAATCATTTAGATACTCAGAGTTAGAACTTGTAGTAGAGCTATCCATGAGAGCAATTTAGTCGGACCTTCTTCTGTTTACTTGATCACTCCAATCATTAACCAGAACCAATAACATGTCACCAAAGGCATTAAAGGGGTTTAAAGGTTGTCTCCACTGGCACAACACCTTCTTGTGTTCTCCTTTTATTCTTGTTTTCTTGGTTTCCTTGGAGCCCTGCATCCCTTGCAAAGGGTCCGCTTTGTGGAAGCTGTAACTCTCTCCTTGGACTCCCCCTATCAAACCCAATGATCTCATTACCCTTAACAGTAAGCTTTCTTCCGTGTTCTTCAAGAATCTCCTTGGGGGCCCCCCCTTCATTGTTAGCATAGCCATCTGCCACTCAGGTCCATTCTTCTAAAACCATCAGATGAATTTGTTGCAAGTCTCCTTGTCAAGTTGTGGGTTGTTTGGTTGACTTGCAAAGAAAGCATTAGATAACAGCTTCAACTCAAGTTATCAATATTGTAGAGTTAATTGCAGTAGCTTGAGTGATAGGCAGTTGTAGCACCATAAGCAGTATTTACTGCTCCATTTGTACTGTTGTGTTTGTTTGAGGGACCACAAAAGGCTATGTTTTGTGAGTGGTGATTGAGCTTGATGTCCATGTAACCTCTGGTTCGTATATCTTCAGGTTGTTTAAAGATCATCCAAGCTTAATGTATCTATTCTCAGGCATTATTCCTCCACACAATGGTATGTATGTTTCCATTCTGGTGACAGGATCTTTTTATTAAGAACTTCTGATTCTCATTTCTTGTGAGTACTTTCCCCATGATCTTTTAACTTGACTTGATTAGCTTTAGAAGCCTATCAAAGGTTTGATCTATCACCTCTGAGCTAGATGACAGTAAATTTCTTATTGCTGCTTTAGAAGATCCCTTTGAGTCTTTTTAGTAGTAGCTATTACCTCCAAACCTCTTCTCTCAACAGCCTGCCAGCAATGACTTGCATCTTTGATGTAGTTAAACTTCAATTGATGTTCATTAGGCGATGGCATCAATAATGTGCTTCTTGTCTCACTCTAACCTCCTTTGTGCCTTTTTTCTTTAGCTAGTCTGTAGGAGCAATTGTGTCTCAACACCTTCAACTAACTTCAAACAACTTTTGTTATTGGGGTGCTTTCATTACCTACTCTATGACTTCCCATAGAGAATAATCAATCATCTAGATGTACTGTTCCATCCTCATCCTCCAAAGCTCATACTCACCTGGTTTGAGCATAGGCACTTTTGATGAGCCACATATGTGCTGGTCATGATCTCTCTTTGTAACAAACAGGACCTTGAATGTAAAGCAGTTTCTTTTAAATAGTTTCTCAAAAGCAACATGGCTCTGATACATTGTTGGTCCCAGTTAACTTCTAATGATCGAATTCCTTATGCTTGTTTAAGGTTTAGTTATGCTAGATAAATTTAACACAACTTAGTATAAGAAACTTTGTTTGATAATACTAAAGATTATGCGGAATCTAATCTTTAATATAAGAAGAATTCTTCAGAAACACAAAACAATATAATTTTAACAATAAAAGCTCTAATATTATTATTACAAATAATACGAATACTCTCCTAGTATTAGGGTTACAAAACCTTGAAGCTATGAATTATACGACTAAGATACATAAACAAAAGATTTCTAGATAGCAAACTCTATGCCCTAGGACCTCCTTTTATACACCAAGGAGTCCTAGTCGATTTACAATATATTCCTAAAACTTAGAATATTCACTATGATCTATTCTATAAATAACTCATACTTATCACGTAATTAATCTTGATCTACAATCAATCTTTATCCTTTCTTCTGTCTTTATCCATTCACTTTTGACAATAGAAACTCTTTCAACAGTCTTAATCTTTGAGCAGTTATAACTTTTGTACTAGCAGCGTTAACTTAGCACCAGCAGTAGTAACTTATACACCAGCACCATTAACTGTGTACAAGCAGTAGTAACTACTTAGAATATTTTCTTCAATCTTCATCAGCAGTATTAACTTTACACTAGCAGTAGTAACATATACTAGCAGTAGTAACTAACAGTACTAATATACACTAGTAGTACTAAGTTACACTAGCAGTAGTAACTATGAACTAGCAGTACTAACTACTTAGCATATTTTTCATTAGCGTTAATGAACAACACTAACTTTAGCTTAGCAGCAGTAACACAAACCTTAGCAGCAGTAACTTCAAGAAGGCTTTTAATCCCAACAAAACGCAAACACACCAACTTTATTCGAAAGCTCCAAAAATAGACGTTTAATAAGTTAATAACCGTTTTCCAAAACAATGAAGGGTTATGGGATGACTATATAAAGTCGTACTCCCTTCAACCTGAAATCTCAATAAACGAAAATTACGAAACAACTTAAGCGATTCAAAATAAATAAGAGAGCGTTCAAATGCAAAACACATTAGTAAAATTTACAAGTGGGATCGAATAACTGAAGTCGGAGTTCCCAGACCATCAAAAGATAACAAAGTAAAGTCGCGGAAAAGTCTCGGAGATAATAATTTAAAGCGATGTTTTCAATCATTTATATCAAAATGATTTTATCGTTTCGCATTAAAAATGCTCATAAAAATTGAACCTCTTCGCAAGTTGCGATATCAAAACATATAATATAGCCGTACACAAAAGGCCGGTGCGTATATATATATATATATATTATAATATAATATATTTATATATATATATATATATATATATTATATATATTATTTATATATTTATATAATAAATATATCATATGCATACGTATATAATACTTATATCAAGTGTCACCCGCTTGTTACGCACATAGATTGCAATTAAAGGCATCATACAAGGCGTATAAGGATCGGGAATGACACGTGCGCGGAAATCGAAAAACGGTGAAAGACTCATGAAAATTTTCAAAAACAGTTGTAGTCCAATATTTTATAAAACGACTTAGTTCGCTACAACTCGTGCTCTGGTACCACTCTATAACACCCTCAAAATACGATATGCAGCAGATTACAACATTTTGGGTGCTACTTCATAATACATGCACACGAGTCCTAGTAAACGCTCAAAAGATACATTTATAAATCAAAATTTATTTTATTTATATGAGGAAAATCAGAGTTACATAGGTCCCAAATAACATGAGCCCGTGTACCGAACCTTAACACATTTATCATCCGGGAGTATGCCACTAACCTAGTCTCCAATACAAAATCGTTCAGTTACAGGGCTGTTTCACCAATCGGATTCAGACACAGGAAGAAGTGTCAAACCCAATTGATCTATTTAATGCATTCAGCGTTTACCTCTCCTCGGTCAATTATCAAAAAAAAAAAAAAAACTAAAAAACAATAAAACATAAAACATAACAACAAATAACAAACAAAAAACAAGGTCACACATTAAAAGAGCATATATCATAGCATTGAAATCATTATCCACCTTATCAAAAAACAATAGGTGCAATTTTAAAAACAACATGTATCCCCCTCGCGGGTTATAAAATATTTAAAACAGTTTAAATGCGAGGCTATAAACTCACCTTGATTGAAGCCGAAGATCAAAATAACCGAAACAATCTCAAGACGTCGTAACAACGAACTCAACCGCGACCTATAATTTATGTCGCTCAATTACTATACAATAAGAGACGATCGAATAGTGTGTACATCACAACTATTAAAACTATATAAATATACATACACATGTGATGAGAAATCCACTTGCGCGTCTTAGATCCTAAACCCCACATAATTGAGTTACAATCATTCTTTTATTTACATGTTACGATACTTTATTGAAAACTTTCTATTTTCGGAAACTTTCTATTTTTGAAAAGTTGTTCATTTTCGGAAAGTTACCATTTGTTAGTAAGTTCCCGTCATCTAATTAATTTATAGAAATAATTATTACCTCGTCGAACTTTCGACACCCATTTCGGTTGTTAATTACTCGTGTCGGAGTTATATTCCGTATGTTACAAAAGTTACTATTTTTAGACTTTTCGTTTTTAGAACCGACTAACGGTCGTAAAATACCCGTTGTTCTTAAAATGTCTGTTGGCATTATTTTATTAACAAGTTATCCCTTTCCAGGACAATATTAATGTCGATTAATATTCCGTTGAGTTTTCGTTGACTTTTTATTACATATTGTTTTTTATTTTCTACACCGCCAACTAATCTTAGTTTATTCGTTAAAATCGTTAAATCCAATATAATATTGTCATAATACTAATAGTGAATTACTATCTTTATAAAACAACTCACAAGTTTCATACTTATCCCATATTTTATTTATAAGTCAATGTTTGACTTATCCGCGCTGGATCATGTGTTTGATGTGTAAAGATTAAGTAGATCTATCTCTTTACTGTCTAAGATCTGCATATACAGCGCTGCACTGAGAAGATACTGATCCCGCCTCTGATCTCGCACATTGATTTACGATCTGAAGTCGATTAATGTATGATGACGATAATAGAAAGATCGTGTCCATGGGCTAGATTATAGAATATGTTGCAGGGACAATTTTTGCGTCAAAAAATAGATTTTGGCGCATATTTGTAAACGTCATCGAACTGTAGCTACTAAGAGAACTTTTATGCGAATCAGAAACAACGTATCCTGCGTGAGTACAGACTGATTTATGTTTAATAAGCTCGTGAATGATTCGCTTGATAATTCGAAAAAAAGGACGAAATATGTCCCTGAAGATTTTGTCTGTGAACTATTAATTTTTAATATATTTCAGAATTTGAATTACAAATTTTACTTGCCCCGGTTATCATGCGATTTTAAAACTAACAAGCCTCGCGGTAAAAGTAAAACGACATTCTGAACAACTTTCGTGCTTTGCCGGAAGGCTAAAAACGGCTGTGAGTTTTCAAGTGCTCAAATCGTCCATTAAAATTCTGTCAGAACTGAAATGAATGCCCGATAGCTGTTTGAAATTTATAAGTGTTCAAATCTTGCTTTCGAGTAACTTTTTCGATTTTACAGAGTTACAAGAACCACTTTATTCACGAAACGATCGTAAAAATACCTTATACCATATTTTCTAAACCAATCTAGATTTTACAATAATCTCGTAACCCTCGTTTCTGCTAATGCCAAAGTCTCCTGCATCTGTTTTTGCGTTTTACAAAATGATGCCACATACCAAAAATAAAACAAAACATTAATTCTATTTTTGACCCATAAATTCAAAAGAACCTAGAAATAAAAGAATAAAAAAAAAAGAAAAAAAAAAAAAAACTAAAAAAAACTAATGACATCATACATGTCTCTTAACTAGCCCATACACGATTTCCATATCGTTTGCAATCATTCAATATCACAACTTAATCTTGCGCAAGATTACTCCCCGGCCATCCGTTCCCTCTCGTACACCACCATGCATCATCCCTACGTTCCCTCAGCAAATACTCCACATACAAATGCGGGGAAAACGGATGATAATACTAAGTATAAGAATACTTACAATGCTATATTAAGCCAAGAGAACAGATAAGTTTCAGTCTCGTTCCCTGTTGTTCCTAGACGTGACTCTCGAGACCAGACCCAAATACCAAAAACCAAACTTTTTCCATTAACCACGCTTTCTAAAAATGATTTTTTCTAACCACGATAAAACCCGCTACCAACCAAATAAACACTTGAATCAATTCCCGCCGAACTACCAACTAGAAAAAAACGCCATGTGTTATATGTTTATTTTGGTTGGGAAAGGCGAAAAGTAAGGAATGACTGATAGAGATTAAGACAAATATAACTTAGATCATTTTGCATGCATTTTCCGGACGGCGGTGGTGGTTTCCGCGTTGGGTGGTTCATCGGCGTGTGAGGCAAGAGAGGGAGATAAAATTAATATTAGTGTCTTTTTTGAAATAAATGGAAGAGATATAAAATGCCTTTATTATTCTTCCATACTTTGAGGCTTTTGGCAAAAAAAATAGTCCTCCCCGTTTTTCTTGTTTTTGAGTTTTGACACATATGCTTTTACCTTAAACATATAACCGGTAGCCTCCATGGCTCGGGATTATTCTTCCGTTGACTAAATCATTTCGTCACCACTTTTAATTTGTGTATATAAAATATTTAATAAAAAAAATGTTAACTCACGTCAAAATAAAGTTTTGACTCGGTCTCGGCTAGAACGCGAGAAATAATGTCGGAGTCAAAGAAATATGAATTTCAAAAAATATAAAATCAACGGGGCGCGTCATAAATTTTTATGAGGCCCAAAACGTTTCACGCTGGTCGCCGCGCGTTTAAAACTTTGACTTCGCACATCGACTAAAAAAATAATTATTTTCTCAAATTCCGTTCATAATTTAAAATAGCCAAAAAATAATTATTCACGACAATAAATATAGTTTTAAAGTCGATCACGATCAATCTTATGAACTTATAAATCATAATTATGACGTCGACCATCCGGTAGACCGTCATTACGCGTCATAAAAATGGGTTGTTACAGACGTTGGAATGCGATCCAACTCAATGTGAGTTTGTAAATGGTTAGCCTCCAATGTAATAACATATATGACAAGATTGGGTAAACAAAGAGAATGCACTTTGGCTTTATTAGGAAAAGAGGTGTGATGATAGAAAAGTACTAATCTAATGATGAGTTAGTTTTCTGATCTTGAAGAGGAAAATCTGCGTGAAGGGAATGAAATTGCTGAAATCTTCAGGATAGAAACGGATATATTTGACTTTGAGACACCTCTATGCAAAGAATTCAAGGAGTTTAATCATCATCTTAAGATTGATATATTGATGTGCTCACTGAAGATCTACCAGGATTTAAGACATATGATAATTACAAAAATACATAGTACTATGAATGGAATAATGAAGTGTCATGGGTTGATGATAAACCATGGTTGGAAAATAGAATTTGGAAGGAACCTACTGATGATATATGTCATGAATGCAAGACGTTTGGTTTCAAAAGTGGACATGTTGAATGGCCCACTTGTAACTAGAGAGAAGATGGATATTGTAATGGAGGAGATTTACCGAAAATAATTCGGGTAGGCAACATGGTTTATTTTCAAGATTATGAGTGGTATGAAGGATTAGAAGATGGAAGTTTAAAAGAAGAAGCTTTCAAAGAAAAGCTATCTTGGAAGGATCATGGGGACATGAGAATAGAAAACGAAAAGATTTTTGCTCTTAGTTAAAAGAAAGTTTTGGTAATTATCATGAACTTAATTATGAATTAATGTTGAAGTTAGAAGAATGTTGGTGGGGAAAGAAAGAAGAGAAAGAATCAAGTGAAGATGCTTGGAGCAATTATTTACCTAATGACGAGTAGGAGCAAGCCTCAATTCAAGGAAAAGACAACGCCATCAAAAAATTGAGAATGCAAATCTCTCAATTGAATGAAACTCGTAGTGAAGCAGACCGTACACTTGATTTCAGGACCTTAGACTTTCAAAACACTTAAATAACTGAAAAAATCAATGTTCTTCAAGAAAAAAAAGAGCTTTTTGGGGCTGTTAGGAATAAGTGTAATACTTAATTTCTACTAGTAGGTATGTAGTTCCTACTGGTAGAGTAGTAGTTCCTACTGGCAGGTATGTAGTTTCTGCTGGTAAGGTTATTATCATTGTTAGTCCTGGTAGACTGAGTCTAGTTCCTACTAGTCGAGTACTTAGTCCTGGTAGAGTCAAATAGTTATTCCAGGATAAGATTTTAGTTAGTTAGAGATGAGGATATGCATGAGCTAAATAAGGAAGATATTCATGCATATCAATCTCACGCGTTTTTAGTAAATGCTGATTAGGGTTTCTCCACTATAAAGAGAACCTACGGCTTAGGGAAATGGACAGATCCAGAAAAACACATTTCTCCTTGTTAATTAATAGAAATCCATAGAAGGATCTTTTAGTTTTATTAGTCCTGTTCTTCTTATTAGTTGTGTCTATATTCCGCACAGACATTAGCTTTCTTAAGCAAGAGTCTCTCTTGTGATTAGCTTGTGATTACATAGGTTAATCACCATCCTTAACAGGCAGTAAAGATCTATCTAGAGTGGGATCCAACAAGTGGTATCAGAGCTTGTTGAGAGTCTCTCATAAGAAGAATATTCCTAGATTTAAGATCCTTATAAACCTCACAACCAAACACCTCTCTACACCTTTAAAATGGCAGGATCTGACAATGAAAGCGATGATGCTAGTGTTCATAGTGAAGCCACCATTCCTCAACAACAACGAAACATTCAACCTCAAATCATTACCACTGTCTCAAACAACAATGCAAAGTTTCCTTATTTGAAGAAGGATGAGTATGAGGTCTGGGCTATGAAAATGGAATACTGGATCACAAACAATGATATGAATATCTGGAAGGTGATTCAAAATGGCAATAGCTTGAAGAGGACTGGAAGAGATCGTGATGGAAGGGTCATTATTCTTCCCCCAACGACTGCAGATGAACACATTGCTGTTCAGAGGGAATCAAAGGCAAGAACTACCTTGCTTCAGTCTATTCCTGATGATCATGTGGCTGATTTCCATTATATGGATGATGCTAGGGATATATGGAATGCAGTCAAAGCTAGGTTTGGTGGAAATGCCGAATCCAAGAAGATGAGAAAGTCTATGCTGAAGCAAGAATTTTCAGAGTTCAGAATTAGTGAAGCAGAGGGATTACACAAAGGATATGACAGGATGCAGAAGATTCTGAGTCAGCTTAACCAACTCAAGGCCAAGCCTGAGGATGAAGATATTAATCTCAAGTTTCTAAGAGCTTTGCCTTCATCATGGTCTCAGGTAGCTTTAACCTTGAAAACCAAAGGTGGACTTGAACTTCTGTCTTTTGATGATTTGTACTACAAGCTAAAGACTCTTGAGGTAGATATCAAAGGATACTCTACTTTTTCCTTAAGCCAATCTGCAGGTCCAAGCCATTCTGCATTTGTTAGTACCACCAGTGCTAGCAAAAAGATGTCATATCCAGATAGTTAAAGCTATACTTCATCTACCTACACTGTTCCATCAAACTCTAAGATTGGGTCTCACAGATCTGGTAATGTAATTGAAGATGTTCTTTAATCTTTTGTTGCTGATATAGAGCCAGAACAACTAGCTTATGAAGATTTTGATCAGATAGGAAAACTAGATCTGGAGGAGATGGACTTAAAATGGCAAATGACTATGCTTTCTGTTAGAGTACACAAGTTTGAGCAGAAAGCTGGAAAGAAGATTGATTTGGATAAGAAAGAATCTGCTAGGTTCAACAAGAAGAAGGTCAGATGTTACAAGTGTCTTCAAAGAGGCCACTTTGCCAGAGAATGCAGGACTAAGGGAGGAAATGACCTAACACTTTTCCCTTTTTAGGTTTTGTCACTTTCTTCAGCTGCTCGTCTCCCTATGATTTACTTTCTAATCCTTTATCTATTTTATTTTTTGTTAACTTCATATCCCCCTCTTCTTCCTCTGATTGATTGTTTTCTCCTTCTTCTATGTCATTCTTGCTTTGTTTTATCAGGTATGATCTTGAAGTCGAAGATTCTACTTTCTTTATCCTTTTTTGCTTCTTCTTTGCCTTTTGATTTTCTTCCCTTCTTTTTTGTTTTGACTATTACATCGTCACATGAGATTGATTTCACATCTTTATCATCTTTTGCTTCATTTTGCTTGTCTACATTTTCAAATTCAGTCTGTCTTTTCGCATCACCTCTTATGAATCTTTTTGGTGATTCTTCAATTATTGGATTTTTTTATTCCATATTTTTTCATTTACCTTTGTAGGTGTCTTTGACGGTTTGTTTGATTTTTTCTTCTTCAGGTTCTTCAGTTTCACTTCTCTCTATCTTCCTCTTCTTTTTGTGTTGTTTTTCTTTGACTGTTTTTGTGATATATGTATAAAAAATATATTAGTTGATATTATATCATATATGATTTATCAATTGAAATATTATCTTTTGCATGTTATGTACTTTTACATTTAATTTCTTGTTATGATAATAAAGAATAGATTTGTACCCTTTGCCATCTTCTCTTCTTCATTGCTTCTTTTAGATATCGCGTTTTCAAAGTAATGGCAACGTTTTTTAAGTTTCTAAAACATTGATATTATTCTCTACTATCATCTTGATCTTCCATTTAGTCCTCTCTTACATTATTCATATTCTCTTCATTGTTGTCAGCATCCTCTTCATTATCAGCATTCTCTTCATTTTCAGCATCCTCTACTTTTCACTCATCCTCTAATTGTTGGTCAGCATCTCTTCAATTTTCATCATCCTCTTCATTGTTGTCAGCATCTTCTTCATTATCATCATTCTCTTCATTGTTGTCAGCATCCTCTTCATTATCAGCTTCATCTGCATTATCATTTGACATTCTCTTTCATTTTCTTTTTTGTTCAATAACCACATATTTAATCATAATTTGATATATAGTGTTTTTTTTAACAAAAAAATGTACCTTCATTTTCTTCTGCATCTTTAGCTTTTTTTCAAGTATTGTCTGGATAGCTTTTAGTTCAGCTAATAATTCTGCTTTTCTTTTTGCTGCTCCTTCTTCGGTTTTTTCTTTGTTAGCGACGTCATTACTTTTATCATCATATTCTGCATTTTTTTCATTAATTGTTTATAAGCATATCGACAATCATCTTTGATATTCAATAATATCAGTTGAGTAGTATATATAATATAAATTTACCTTCATTGTCTGATACGTTTTCCTCTGTATCTTTTTCAGGTAGTTTCTTTTTAGCTAGTTTCTTTCTAGCCTCTCTTTTAGCTTCTTTGATTTTCTTTTTTGTTTTTTTCTCTTTTGATTTTCTTGTATAATCTTCTTCCTCTGCTTTTGCCTTTGCTGCGGCTTCTTCATCGGCTTTCCTTTTTAGTTCATCTTCAACGCCTTTTTTATACAGCATATCAGTTAGTTTCATGTTTTTTCCTGCAATAAAATGTTTTTTGTATTATCAGTTTTGATAATATTTTTTTGTATCTTTCTATCCGATGTTTTACATTACAACAGATATCATACCTAAAGAACCAAAACCTAGTAGTCTCCTATTTTTTGATATTTTAGTTTTCTTAGAAGTACCAGAACCTACATACAGATAAGCATATATATTTTTAGTTATCATATATGATTGTCATAATTTCATGCTATGTTTTGTTTCAGCCGCATACTTAAACACATGCATTGTGATATGCTATGTTTTTTTGAAGGTTTAGCCTTTAACTTAGCCTTCATCTTTGCCTAAGGCTTTCTCGCTGGCTTAGTTGCTTACTTAACCGCATACATTTTTATCTGCTAAGCCTTCTAATTACACTTGTCATACAAATAACATGTTCAAAATTTCTATAAAAGCTTTAAAACCTAACTTGTATCATATATGATATATTATAAAACTTTTTTATAGTTTCATATTATAATTTATCATATATGATATAATCTAACAAATCATGGTTTATTTGTTTTATTTACACTAAGCATTCTGCTTTTGCCTAAAGTACAGCCTGCGTCTTATCCATCAGCTTTGCCGAAGGAATAGCCTGCGTCTTAGCCTGCTTTTTGTGAATTCATATCTTTTCCCTTTGGCGAAGGCATAGCCTCTGGGTTTGGCGAAGGCATAACATTCGGATTTTCCAAAGGCTGTTGAAAATCGTTTAACCCATCTAGGATAGTTTTACAGATAATATTGAATGCACAGCGGAATAATAAGAAAGCAATATTATCAAACAAGGTTTTCCATTGAACGATTCTTATATTTACCCCAACCTATAACATGGGGCTACACCAACTACTATGGTGTACTAACTAACTAACTAACTAATATACAAAGCACACACACTTTGTAATCAGACTCTCATTGGAGAAGTCTGTGTTTTCTATGGATGGATTGATTAATTCTACGACCTAGGATCTCTTTATATACTAGAGATTCCTAGGTTTACAAGAATCCTAATTAACATAGAAGTCCTATCTTTTGCACTTTAGTCCCTCCATACTTTGAAGACTTCTTTAATTGCGACTTGATCCTTTGTCACCTGAGTGTATCAGATTCTTGTTTCATTCTTGTTTTTACTTGGTTCATCAAATCAATTATACTGGAATGTATAATTCCCAACAATCTTCCCCTATTTGATGAAGACAAAACAAATAAAGTCGTGTACGAACTTCCCCTTAAATAGAGAAGTTGAGATGTAATCATCTCCCTGAATGAAACAAAATCTTACTTCCCCTTAACTTATGATCATGCCACCACACATAATAAGACGCAAATCAATAAACTTGTAATCTTCTTCCCCTTTTTGTAATCATCTAATAGGGGTCTTCTATAGAAATGCAACTTGGATCATAACAGCTACAAATCATATACCACAACTACTAATCCATTCTTCCAATGACTCAAATTGCCCTCCATGATGCACAATTAAGAAAATACAAGTATAATACAATTAAACATTCCAGTATAATTGATTTGATGAGACAAAGTAAATACAAGAATGAAACAAGAATCAAACAAGAAGGATCAAGTCGCAATTAAAGAAGTCTTCAAAGTATGGAGGGACTAAAGTGCAAAAGATAGGACTTCTATGTTAATTAGGATTCTTGTAAACCTAGGAATCTCTAGTATATAAAGAGATCCTAGGTCGTAGAATTAATAAATCCATCCATAGAAAACACAGACTTCTCCAATGAGAGTCTGATTACAAAGTGTGTGTGCTTTGTATATTAGTTAGTTAGTTAGTTAGTACACCATAGTAGTTGGTGTAGCCCCATGTTATAGGTTGGGGTAAATATAAGAATCGTTCAATGGAAAACCTTGTTTGATAATATTGCTTTCTTATTTATTCCGCTGTGATTCATTATTATCTGTTAAAAAACTATCTAGATGGGGTAAACGATTTTCATATGGGTATCGAGCGGGTTGCTCTTTGAATATCTCGGATTCAAGGTTTTTTGGGCTCGAAGAATAAGAAGTAACCTAAAATCCGTTTGGTTTTTATGTTCGTTACTTTATGGGCAGCTGGTTTTAAAATCCTCTCCCAGGCGTGTCCCCGGTCACCATTCCCCCATTATACACCAATCCCACCAAATCCCATTCTTTTTAACACTTACTCACTCCCAATTTCTCCTTCCCACTACCCACCCCCCCCTTCACTCTTGTCCACACATCCCCATTTTATTCATTAACCATCAACCAACCCATGTCACCCCCCCTAAACAAAAAGTCCCTTCACAACCCATCATATCTACGCATGGGGTCCCCACCCCAATTATTTCCCTAATTCCCATCATATAAACCACCCCCACACATTTCAATTCCCCCAACAATTACGTCCCCACCATCCCTCCCCCAACACTTAAGGTCATTCTGTCATCTCACCTTGGTCAACCCATAAATTGTGACCTCATTCGTTAACCGTTGGATCGGTCTCGAAATTTTGAACGGAGGTTTACACATATATATCTACAATCTGACCAGAGCGATGTCCCAAGATAGTTTGATAAAAAGTTTATGATTATGACGAATTGGTTGCAGAAAAAGAAGGGTTTTGGATCGCCCTTTGTAAGGTAAAACAATGGATAGTCGCATGGTGCTAAACAGGAATGTATGTATGATGTCTCTGATTTACTTGGATGTCAAGGAGCAGCATGCTGTACGTTCATCAATGTATCAAGGGTTTCAAGTTTGTACTGCCTAGCTTTGTGAATTCATATTGCCAAAGGTACTGCTAAAATTCATGAAGGTACTGATGAAGTTCTTAAAGGTACTGCTCAAGAATATGAAAGTACTGCTGGAGCAAATCTAAGTACTGCTGAGGTATATGAAAGTACTGCTCATTCATTATTCAAGGTACTGCTCCCTATATTAAATATGACTCGTTGTGACAATGTACTGCTGAAAAAGATTCATAGTACCGCTTTTATTTTTGAAGTCTGCTAGTGTTATCCGATAGCTTAGAAGTACTGTTGCCTTATCAGATATCGGGTTATACATGATTTTGGTTTGTGGATGGATTTGGATCTCGGAATCGATTCGTTTAAGGGGGGGGGGAAGTTACGGATTGATTTTTTTAATGTTTCTTAAACATTTAAAGGCTCGTTTGGATTTATTTGAAGAGGTGATTTCGATGACGATTCTTATCCACTTATTTGATATTGTTGTTGTGTTTCTCAGATGCGTGTCTTTATCATATCCTTAAGTATAGTTTTGCTGGCTATGACTTTATAGGATATCTTGTTCGTGCTTATATGGTTTGTGGACAAAGACATTGTCAAAATCTGAAAAGGAATTTGTTGTGATTTTTCTTAAGGTGCTTAATGCTCACATTTGCTATCACTTAGTACGTGTCTCATAGAAGATGAGGATTTTTGTCAAGAGGTTGCGGTTTACTTATATTTCACAGATTTATTTATAAGTTCGACGTCATGTGGATAGTGCAAGACATAAGATACAAGTTTAGGAAATTCAACTTCTTCAACAAATCCAGAACCTACATATAGATAAGCATATATATTTTCAGTTATCATATATGATTGTCATAATTTCATGCTATGTTTTGTTTCAGCCGCATACTTAAACACATGCATTGTGATATGCTATGTTTTTTTAAAGGTTTAGCCTTTAACTTTGCCTTCATCTTTGCCTAAGGCTTTCTCGGCGGCTTAGCCGCTTACTTAACCGCATGCATTTTGATCTGCTAAGCCTTCTAATTACACTTGCCATACAAATAACATGTTCAAAATTTCTATAAAAGCTTTAAAACCTAACTTGTATCATATATGATATATTATAAACTTTTTTACAGTTTCATATTATAATTTATCGTATATAATATAATCTAACAAATCATGGTTTATTTGTTTTATTTACACTAAGCATTTTGCTTTTGCCGAAAGTACAGCATGCGTCTTATCCTTCAGCTTTGCCGAAGAAATAGCCCGCTTTTTGTGAATTCATATCCTTTCCCTTTGGCGAAGGCATAGCCTCTGGGTTTGGCGAAGGCATAGCATTCAGATTTTCCAAAAGCATAGCCTCGGCTTTGCCGAAGGCATAGTCACTGGCTTTGCCGAAGGCATAGGATGCGGCTAAGCATTCGGCAAAGGCTTAAGGCCGTCATTTCATCTCTAAATCATTCATTAACAATATCATCAACTAGTCGTTTCTAATCAGTTAAAACTTATCACTACAACATCATTAAAACATCTATAAACAGTATTAAATGCAAAATAACAGTAAAAATTGTAGATATTGTGTGTTTTATACCTTTATCTTTGAATTTAATCGTTATTTTCGCCGGTTTTTTACCCAAACCTTGTCCGACGTCTTCTACCTCCATTTTTAGATGATTTTTGCTTAGATTTTGATGATTTTTGGTTAGATCTAGGGTTGTGTGTGTGTGTTAGTGTGTGTTTTTTGATCGGTGTAACTGTGTGAGTAGTGTGTGTTTTTGAAATGAAAGGGCGGATGAATAATGAGATCGTGCGTGGGTAGTTGTGTTGTTGTAGTTTTACCAAAGTACCCTTCCGCTTTTTTATGTATTTTTTTTAATACAAAACTTGTTTTTAATCTCCACCCTTCTTTTTTTAGATGAATGGCTGGGATTGGTCCCCCAGTATCCAAGAAAAGGAGGGTATCTTAAATAACTCTCCTCTAAATGCTTAGTTTAAGGGATTGGTTGAATTCTACCACCTCTCATCTTTTTCTTATCTTTTTATAATTTTATTTTTATTAATAGTATTACTGCAAAAATGAAAGTAAACAGTTAACATAAAATACAAAGAAAAAAAAGTGTACGGTCAATATAATGGTAAATTTGAGGTAAATGTATGTCACTAGCAAGTAGCAACTAACGATACAACTAACAACACATTTAGTATAATTTATTAAAACCCAGAACTTGGGTCATAAATGCATTTAATGCAAACCGCCCTGACCCGGCTGTTTCTGGCAAGTTTGGCCGGTTCCGGCGGGTTGACCTGGTCCAAGGTTTATTTTATTTATTTAATCATAAAGAAGTAACAAGCACACGTGTCTCCCGCACCCTTATGACTCATCTCCCACCATCCCAAAAACACACACACATCATGCAGTGTCCAAAAACACACACACAAAATCATTGGTGTAAAATCTTACGGTGCGAGTCTAATTTAGGGTTTTTGAATCTCATTTATGCAATCTAATTTAAAGTTTTTTGGATTTGGTTTATGTAATTTTTTTTAAATTTTAAGTATTGAATTGGGGTTTTTTATTTTGACAGGTTCCGTTCTGCAAGTGTAAGGATGGAGCAGACCCTTATTACC
>BQNB010132396.1:0-18633 GCA_026074375.1 Tanacetum coccineum
AGTAATAGTAGGTTTTGGGCTTGGCCCAATAGTTTTATTAATACAGTAGAATTTTTTTTTATAAAAATAGTTTTATAATTTTTGGTTTAGTAAGTTTAAAAAGATTTTAAGAGAGTTGACAAGCTTATTGATATTTGTCTTAACCTTGCTTGTTTTATGTTGATGGAATCGATTCTACTCATTGGCGTGGAGCTTAAGGGTCTAATAAGCTAGCTTAATATCTCAAGTTTAAATCTTTAAGCTCTTAAACTTAAGTATTTTGATAGATTATTAGATCGGGTGGCTTAAGTATTTTGATAGATTATTAGATCGAGTGGTTTTGTATTCGATTGCGGTTCATCATTCGGTTCTACATTCTCTCTCTTTTCAATATTAAGTAGTGTAGATTTAATTTAGCTTATTATGTTTAGCTGTGCTTATTTGATTTATAGTATGCTTAGTGAGTAGATTTTATACATGCTTGTTAAGTGATAAATTGTTTAGTGAATTAAGTTTGATTATAAAAGTAGAGATATTGATTAGTGATTTTCGGATTACTTAGATTATTGTTTTGGTTATTCGAGCGGGCAAAAGCCGTTAGAATAATTAGGTATTAATTTAGTAATTGATATCTTGATAAAAGTTGTTTTCAATATAAGCCAATTTTATGAGAAGATAATTTGTTTGAAAGAAATTGATTCATCAATAAGGACTTAATTGTATATTTAATTCACACTTAAGGATCTAAACAATTCGCTAAGCAAGCATATCTTTTATTATATATCGTTCTTCGTTTAATTGCTTGCTTTTGTTATCTTTAGTTTATTTTTATATATTTAGTTTAAAACAAAAACCAAAAATTAAAAGATATTCAAGCAATAGATTTGGAACATTTTTGTGATTTTTAAATTCATCTCTCGTTGGGACACGACATCCGGAGGATCAAATTTTACTTTTCCTAAAGTAAATTTTATCCGATGTGATTACTTATATTATATTACTCGACTAGTCTTTCGGGACGAATCAGTTTTTGGCGCCGTTGTCGGGGAGAGTTGTACGATCTACACGTGGTGTTTGAAGTTAGTGCCTTGAAGATCCTTTCTTCGGAAAGTTTATTTTCGTACTTATAAAAATAAAAATCCAAAAATATTTTCTTTTTTATTTTATTTTTCTTTTATATAAATATTAAAAATTCCAAAAATATTTTTATTTTTATTTTTATTATCTTTATAAAAAAATATAAAAATATTCTCCTTTATCCTCTTATTTCGTTTAATTCTTATCTTCTTTACCTTCTTATCCGTTTAATTCTTCTTCATGTCTTCGTATAACCATTTTGGTTGCTCGTGGTGTGGAGGTCCGTTTAATGGTGGAAACTGTCCGGGCTGTAGTAGTGTAGGATTCGAAAATGAGTTTGTCTATGACCTAAATCCTTATTCTTATAATGAAACACCTAGCTTCTACAACCAACCTCCACAGCACCAATACGAGACATACTCGTGTGAGTTGTGTGGAGATAGTCCTTACTATGGATTTGATTGTCAAACACGGCCCCCGTTTGTCTATGAGCAGGACCCTTGTAGCAATCAAAACTTTAGTAATGACCAATCTCTATATTATTCTCCAAGTCAGCCACAACAGCTCTGTGGAGGTCCGCACTATAGTTCTGATTGTCAAACTAGGAACCCGCTTGTCTATGAGCTTAATCCTTATAACAATTATGACTTTCCTTATTTTGACCAACCTTCACAGTTCACACCCCCTCAGCCACTCCCCCTAAGCAAGATAACTCGAGCAGATTTGATGACATACATGATCGAATCTCAAGAACGATTCAACAAAACTCAATAACAGTTCAACATAATTCAAGAACAACTTAACATGGGTTTTCAAAATAATTTAAACCGTATTCAAGAGATGATGAACCTTATAAATTCTAATCAAGATCCTCCCGTTGACTTATATCATCTTGAGGGGAGTGACAAGGGAGATAATAAGATCGATTCACTCTCCAAGGAACCTTTAAACACCCTCTTAATGGAGGATGAGGTTATTAGCACTACTCCCGAAAGGGAAAATGAAGAATTCATAAAGTCTAGTGTTGATAATCTTGTCTCAATCCCAAGGAGTCAGAGGTGACATCGGTTTATGATGATTTAGAGTGTGATATACCTATTACTATACCGTTGCCCACCACTGATGTTAGGGAAGAAGATTTTGATATCAATTCGCCTCTAGGAGAATATGTAGTCAACTTTTTGATGGAAAACGAGGATGTAGCTGACTTGCCTAGACATTTAGTTAAGCAACTTTTTAGTCATTTACTCAAAAATCCGAGTTTAACAAAAGGAATGTCTGATGAGCCTTTAGGTGATGATTTAAAACCTAGATCTTATGATGTGACATTCTCAAACCATCTCTTTGACTTTAATGATGATTCTACCTTATGTTATGATAATCCACTTTTTGATAAGGAGTTTGAGGACATTAGTAGCCTGGACCTCCCCTGAGTCGACTCCAGTTATTGATGAGTCTTCTTTGCTAGTCACACCACTTCCTGATCCTGAGCAGATTTGCTTAAGGAAAGTGGAAAGATTTAATCCTTTCTTCTCCCTGACACAGTTGAGGGGAACGACGAGGGTGATGGAGACCCTTTCTTTTGGTTTTCATCATATACCATCACCCCGTCCTGCTGCATACTCACTTAAGGAGGTGATGTATTTTTATTACCATCCTCACCTCACAACGGGTGACGGATTTGACCATTGACCTAGAATTAAACAACTCTAGAGTCAAGTTAGAGACTCGAACAAAAACAAGCGCTTCTCGGGAGGCAACCCGTGTTATTTATCTATTAGTAGTAATAATAATATAGTTTAGTAGTAATAAATAAGTGGTTTAGTAGTAATAATGAATAAGTGTGGGGGTGTGTTTCTTCCCTTGTTGTGTTTTGTGGGTGCCCGTTTTTGCTTGCAGGACTCCCTTTGATCTTGAAGACCTTCATTCTTGTTTTCAATCCTCCAATCACGCGGTCTCCGATCATCTTCATTCTTATATCCTAGGAATCCTTAATCCTGATCATATATATATATTTGATTTTATTTCCCCTTTCACACTTGAAATTTTTTGCATTTGCCTTTTTCATTCCTAAGTGTGGAGGTAAAACCCGATATTTTTTAATATTGAGGCTAATGTTCCATTCTAAGTGTGGGGGGAGAGGATTTCTGCTGAAATATGATCATACTTGTGCCTGTCTAGGACCCTCGCAACCCCGTTTTAACCAAATTTTTGCTTAATTTTATATATGAAAATAATAATAATAATAATAATAATAATAAAAAGTTGATGATAAGAAAATAGAAAAATATAAAAATATAGAAATGTTAGTAATAAGTAGGTCCGTAGAACTAGGGATATTTTGACTTGACTGAGTTTTGCACTCTAGCTTTCCCCTTAGCTTTCGAGACTAAGCGTTTGCTTAACTTTAAAATTATGTAAAAAAATAAAAAATGATAGAGTTGAATATAAGTTAGATGCTAAGCATGGAGTAGTTGGATCTCTTTAGAGCTCATAGAGGTTAATTGTGGCTTTTTGCTCCCACCAGCTTAATAAACGTTATATAATTGTTAAATAAATAAAGTTACTTTGGTTTTTGCGATTCTTAGTTTAAATCTCTTCGTAGAGATTCCTTCTGGTGAAAGTAAGGTACACATCGAGGTTCTGTCAGTGTTGTGGGGAAATAGGCTACCGGATCTTGTCGGTTAGGACGCCCGATGTCTCAAAAGCTAAAAGACCACATGACTTGAAATTTAGCTATAATAATAATAATAATAATAATAATGTAATAAACCGAAGCCGAAATAAGACCATTGCATCTTGTCAGTTAGGACGCCCGATGTTGCGGTTGTTTAAAGGGTGGAGGTAACAATAATAATAATGTTAATCCGAGACTGATAAAAGTTTGTTGCATCTTGTCAATTAGGACGCCCGGTGTGTCAGTTGTTTAAAGGACCGAAGGCTAATATTGTTGCATTATTATTATAATAATAATAAAGCCAAATTTCGACTCCAGGGTTATCTAAATAAAGCTTCCGTCTCTGGACTTTTAGTTGAGTTGTTTCGGATGAAAGAAAAAGGATAACCCCTAAATCATGCAAAATTAGAACCTTAATGTGGACCTTATTCTCACCATATCGTCTCTTTAGGAAAGGATTTTAAACTATTTATGGTCTAAACCGGGTTAACTCTATATTAATAAGGACATAATTTATTTGTCACTAATAACAATAATAAAATCCTTAGAGGATTTAGGAATAATGGGAGCAAAAAGTTAAGTTTGAACTTACACAATTAGCATTTATGATTAGTGTTAGCATCTAGTCTTATATTTGGTTGTGATTTCGTTTCAAGCTTAGTTTGGGAATTGTGAAAAATCGAGGATGACGAACTCCAGTTTTTAAAGCCTATTAGATAAATCTATCTTAATCTTTTTCTTTTATTTTAATAAATGGTCAAAACGGGAGCGTTTTCGAAATAAATGATTTTTGAAACTTTTAATGGACCTTTTCTGTTCTTGTTTGATGTGAGGGGTCATAAGTTAAAGGGGGATGTAATTATTTATTTCCGGGCGTGTTTTATAAACATTGCGCGCGGGACCAGCAATGACTTAGTGTGGGGGAATTTGATGTGTGCTAAAACACACATCTTTTTAACCTCAGAAAATACTATTAATTGGACTAAAAATACTAAAATATGATAATTATCTTGCAAATATGTTTGTTTGGAATTTTTATGTCTTGTAGGTACTAAGGATTAAAAACGGAGCAAAAACAGGAATTATCAGGCTCAATTTGATCAACTTTAATTATTATTCGAAGCCAAGACGAAGTCGTTAATATTTCCCGAGCATGCCATTGGAATGAGTACGGAAATTCAAGTCTGACGGTGCTTTCATATCTTATTGGGCCGGCCCGACACCATTTATATGGGTCGGACCGACCCATATTTATCCAAGTCCAAGTATTATATAAGTAAGAAACTCAGCCCATTGTTAAAGCTCAGCCCAAATTGAAGTGTAAAGGGTTAATGATAATACTCGGCCCAAGTGTGTATGAAGAAAACTCGGCCCATTTAGAAATAGATCAAGGCCCAACTCCATGCTATATATGATTGTTAAAATGAACTTTATATGTCATTGCAACCTCACGTGCACCCGAATTAATTCCTTCATCCTCACGAGACTCTCCATTAATTTATTTCTGGCCTATCTCTGTCTGACACGTGGCAGCTCTTTTTGAATTTTTGTTGCAAGAAATGGGTGGAATGAGGAACGCGTTTTGTTACTTCAAATGAAACTCACGTGTCCCATAATTAAATCCAAAGGGTTACGTGACCCTCCACTATATATTCTTTTGGCCAATATTAATCCAACACGTGGCACTCATACTTTCTTAATTCTTTATGAAAATGAATAAGGCGGTTACATGGAATGTGTAATGAGTGAAAACGCGTTCTTCTGAAGTCCATGTGGTGGCTTTTAAATGGAGGAAAAATGATTTATTTGTTGGCAAACCCACGTGGCTTTGATTGATTGGTAGATCGAAGGTATAATTTGCAGGCAAATTTGACGTGTACGAGGTCAAGCCAATGATTGGCATTTAATTTGAGGCAGTGGAAGGAATTTACTAAAATACCCATCGATCTATAACTTCTATTGGCTGGCTTCTTGAAAGGACGAAATTACCCCCTTCCACACTTGGCTATAAAATGGAACGCTCGGCTGCTATTTGTTTGGGTAGTTAGATTTTTAGGATTTATTTTCACATAGTAGTTTAATTTAGTTAGGAGTAGGAGTAGATTTAGAATAGATTTAGCCTATTGTTTTGCTTATTGTAAAAGCTTTTATAGCTTATTTAGCTTATTGTAATCAACTCTTTTTAGCTTATTAATGAAGATGTTGTGTTGGAAGTGACTTGAGTTTTTTTTCTTTTTCTAATCCTTTATTTTCTTTTCTTTTTAAGCTTACTTTGAGCTTATTACTTATATCTTAATATCTCTTAATCAACTAAGCTTCTATAGCTTATTTGAATTGATTGTAAGCTTATATATTTTTGAAATAAGCACTTGGCTTATTTTCGATCTACTTTTCATATAGTTTTCGGATAAGCTTATTTTGAGCTTATTCGATTAGCTTATTAGCTTATTAGATTTAGATTTTGATTTCTAAAATAGATCTAGTTTTTATCAAACTTTTTAAAATAGCTTATTAGTCTAGATCTACTAGCTTTTAGCTATTCTATTTCAAAATACTTTATATTTTAGAATTAAAGCTCTTAGCTTATAGCTTATTTGTCCTAACCTTTTGCTTTCTTGTCTTATCTTAATTTTATCCTTCCATCATCTAAGGCCGGAGCTTAAGGGTTTTATAAGTTTGATAAATAGATAAAGTTTTGATCTTTTTGGTTTTTATGGAAGTAATTAGTGAATAAAGTTAACACCTTTACTTGCTAATTAGTGAAGTAGAAGCTTAAAAGTGATAAGCTTATTTGTTTATTAAGTTTGTACGATCGGGTGGTTTTATATTCGATCCGGTTCATCATTTAGTTTTATCCTCTGTCTCTTTTCAATTTTAGTAGTTTAGATTATGTTAGATTAAAATGATTATGTTTGCTTATTTGTTGCTTAATATGCTTAGTTAGTAGATCTTTTATATATGCTTGTTAAGTAATAAATTGTTTAGTGAATTAAGTGTGATTAATAAAAAAAGGAAAATATTGATTAGTGATTTTTGGATTACTTAGATTATTGTTTTGGTTATTCGAGCGGGCAAAAGCCGTAAGAATAACTAGGCATTAATTTAGTAATCGATATCTTGATAAAATTTGTTTTCAATATAAGCCAATGTTGTGAGAAGATAATTTGTTTGAAAGATATTGATTCATCAATAAAGACTTAATTGTATATTTAATTCACTTAAGGATCTAAACAATTCGTTTAGCAAGCATATCTTTTATTATATATCGTTCTTCGTTTAATTACTTGCTTTTGTTATCTTTAGTTCATTTATATATATTTAGTTTTTAAAAAAATCAAAAATTAAAAGATATTCAAGCATTAAATTTGGAACGCTTTCGTGAATTTCAAATTCATCTCTCGTTGGGACACGACATCCGGAGGATCGAATATTACTTTTCCTAAAGTAATTTTTATCCGACGTGATTACTATATTATATTACTCGACTAGTCGTTAAGATGAGTCGGTCCTCATCATCTTAGGATGCCCATTCTTGGCAACGGCCCGCGTCGTTATCGACGTACACGATGGAAGGATGAGCCTGCGAGTTGGTAAGGAGACCGTTACATTCAACATCGGAAAGTCGATAAGGGGCAAACAACCTCACAGTGATTACTTGTATTGTGCCGATCAGACCGTTAAATTCATACATGATCAGTGGATGGACACTGTCCACCTTGATGGGAAATGGGTAGAGACCGATCAAAACCATGAAAAAGCCAAAGCAGTATCCTTCCACCCTAGGCATGAGGTCGAGCCTCTTGAATGGATAGCACCCAAGAATCG
The DNA here is from genome assembly GCA_026074375.1 of Tanacetum coccineum. Classification (NCBI taxonomy): domain Eukaryota; kingdom Viridiplantae; phylum Streptophyta; class Magnoliopsida; order Asterales; family Asteraceae; genus Tanacetum; species Tanacetum coccineum. The sequence continues at coordinate 7,559 of BQNB010132396.1, forward strand.
TTTAAAACCATCAATCAAGGAACTACCCAAACTGGAACTGAAGGAACTCCCTGAGCACCTCAAGTACGCATTCCTACAAGGAGATGACCAACTTCCTGTAGTTATATCTTCATCCTTATCCAGAGACGAGAAATCTAAACTCCTCAATGTCTTGAGAAACCATAAAAGGGCAATTGCGTGGAGCATCGCAGATATTAATGGAATTGAATCATCCTTCTGCACCCATAAAATCCTGATAGAAGACGAATACAAACCCACCGTCCAACCCCAGAGAAGGTTGAACCCGAATATTAATGAGGTAGTAAAAAAGGTGGTCATCAAACTACTGGACGCTGGATTAATCTACCCAATCTCTGATAGTCCTTGGGTGAGCCCCGTCCAAGTCGTTCCAAAAAGGAGGGATAACGGTAGTAAAAATGAAAACAATGAGCTCATTCCCCAATGCACTGTCACTGGATGGCGCGTTTGTATCGACTACAAAAAATTAAACGATTCCACCCGAAAAGATCATTTCCCATTACCGTTCATTGATCAGATGCTCGAACGGCTAGCTGGGCATGAGTAATATTGCTTTTTGGATGGATTCTCAGGATATTTCCAAATCCCTATAGCCCTCGAGGATCAGGAAAAGACTACTATCACCTGTCCATACGGGACCTTTGCTTATAAACGAATGACTTTTGGGCTATGCAATGCTCCCGTAACTTTCTAGCGGTGTATGATGGCTATATTCCATGAGTTAATCGAAGACAGCATGGAAGTATTCATGGAAGACTTCTCGGTCTTCAGAAACTCTTTTGATCATTACTTCCTAAACCTCAGAAAGATGCTAAAACGATGCGAAGAAACCAACCTGGTCCTAAATTGAGAGAAGTGCCATTTCATGGTAAGAGAATGTGTTAGGAATTTAGTTTTTAGTGAAGTGATGATCATTATCGATCTCACGAGCTTTTCTAATAGTTAGATAAATTTATGTAATAGTTAGGAAGCTAACCGGGCCAGCTTATAGAAAGCCTAAGGAAAGCCTGGTTAGCCCGCACCCTTGTAACTATATAAACCCTCTCCACACATGGAGAGGGCGTTGGTTGAATCATTTTACACACACAAACTAGTGTATTTTTCATATGTTTCTCCCTTCCATATCTCTTTCTAGCTTTCTCTCTCTAGTTCATATTTGTATGAATTCTAGGAACTTACAATTGGTATCAGAGCTCATGGGATGATTAGATGGTTTGTGTGTGCGTTTTAGTGCTTGGTTTAGATCAAAAGTTAAGTTGTAGGAGGTCTTAGCTCTTGTTCTTGAGTTTCATTGATTTTCACGTTTATTGTGTTAAAATTCATGTTTTTGTAGTTGCTATAGCCTTCTAGTACTCATTTGTGCAAAAGAATCCAAGTCAAAACGTTCAAAAGGGTGATTTTTAGGTGTTTTAAGGTGTAAAAGCTCGTATTTCAACGTAGCGGTTTGGTAATCTGCTTGGAGTTTATCGTAGTGGTTTGATCTACTGTTCTGGCGGTTTGTCAGGAAAGTACAATGTTCTGGCATTTTGTCAAATCATACACTGTTCTAGCGGTTTGTCATTTCTGACAGCGTTTTGTCTTATTAGGAAGTTTTTCCATTTCTTTCTAGTAGCGGTTTGGCAGATTAACTTAGTAGCGGTTTACCACTAGTAGCGGTTTATAGATAGCGATTTGTTACAGGTTTTTGAAGATTTTTCTCAAGGTCTTTTGGTAAACAAACCTCTGGCTATTTTTCTTCGTGGTAGCGGTTTGGTATAATTTCTTCATAGCGGTTTGACAGTAGCGGTTTGAAGACTAATCCAGCGGTTTGGTACACTGTTTGGAATTTGGACTATTTTTCAAACTTGACAAACGTAACAAACTCAAACAAAAAAACACTTAAACAATCATCACCACTTTTAACATATAATCTCCAATCATTGTTCGATCAACTTAAATCATTTTACAATCAATTAAGATGGCTAATCTTTCAGAAGATATCCAATGTGCCGGTTCTGATACCCGACCACCTATGCATGATAGGACTGACTTTGCATCATGGCAACAACATATTCGATTGTATTGTCGGGGTAAAGAGAATGGGGTGAACATCTTGAAGTCTATTGATGAAGGACCTTTTCAGATGGGAACATTTCGGGAAACACTTGCTGAAGGGAATGAAGGTGCCTTACATCTAGGTCCAGAACGACCTCGAGTCTATTCTGATCTTTCACCTGAAGATGAGGAGAGATATAACGCTGACATTCGGGCAACAAACATTCTACTTCAAGGGTTACCAAAAGACATCTACACCCTTATCAGTCATTACACTGATGCAAAAGACATTTGGGATAATGTGAAGATGCTCCTGCAAGGTTCTGAATTAACAAAAGAAGACAGGGAATCACAACTGTATGATGACTTTGAACACTTCCGTCAGAACAAAGGAGAAACTATTCATGACTACTATGTCCGATTTGACAAACTCATCAATGACATGCGGATTATCTAGATGACCATGTCTAGAATGCAGTTGAATTCAAAGTTTGTTAATAACATGTTTCCTGAATAAGGTAGATTTGTAACAACCGTGAAACTGAACAGAGGATTGAGGGACTCCAACTATGATTAGCTGTATGCTTATCTGAAGCAACACGAAGCACATGCCAATGAGAACAAAATGATGTTGGATCGATTCACTCAACACACTGTTGATACTCTTGCCTTGATGTCAAATGTTTCACATCAGCAACGCTACTCACAATCATCTACAACTCTACCACACTTTGATGACAACACTTAACTTGATTTGGGAATCTCTCCTACTGACAACTTAATTGAGAACTTAACCAACACACTTGCCCTACTCACCCAATCAAATAAAACATACCTACCTCAAACAAACAATCAACTCAGAACTTCATCAAATACAAGGAACCAAGCTACAGTTCAAGATGGAAGGGTTGTTGTTTAGAATGTTCAGGGTCGACAAAATAGAGGTCAGGGGAACAATGCATGGGGTGCAGGTGCAGCTGGTTATGGGGGAGCTCAGAACAGAGTTAGGAATTCAAATCCAGGTCAAGCAAGACAGATTAAGTGCTACAACTGCAACGGTATAGGCCACATAGCAAGGAACTGCACTCAGCCCAAGCGACCACAAAACTCAGAATACTTCAAAGATAAGATGTTGTTGATGCAAGATCAGGAGAATAAGGTGGCATTAGATGAACAACAGTTGCTATTTATTGCAAGTAGACAAGATAATGTCGTTGATGAAGATGTGGATGAGCAACCAGTTCAGGACTTAGCACTCAATATGGATAATGTGTTTCAAGCTGATGACTGTGATGCTTTTGATTCTGATGTTGACGAGGCTCCTACTGCACAGACTATGTTCATGGCAAATCTATCATCTGCATATCCTATTTATGATGAAGCTAGTCTGTCTTATAATTCGGACATTCTATCATGAAGTACACGAGATGCATGACGATGTACAACCTAACTACATTGTTGACTCACATGCTGATTATACGAGTGATAGAAATATGATTCCATATGATCAGTATGTTAAGTACAATGCAGTGACAATTGTACAAAGTAATGTATCTTCTATACTAAATGATGCATACATGATGATATTAGATGATATATATGAACTGTCTGCCTAATGTGTCTCTGTGCCCACACAAAAAAATGTAGTTGATAATTCATTAACTGCTAAACTTGCAACATATAAGGAACAAGTTGAACTGTATGAAAGACGGGCTAAGTTTGAATTAACAGAAAGAGAACAAAAGATTAATGAACAATTAAGGATAGTTATCGTTGATCGTAAACGTAAGGAAGAAAATTTGAAAAGGGAATTTCATTCTGTAAAATTGCAACTTACATCTACCATTAACCATAACAAGTCAATGGTAGAAGAAGTTACGTCATTGAAAAAGGATTTTAAACAGAAAGAAAATAAATACCTTGAAGAATTTTTGGACATGAAAGCTTTAAAAGAAAAGGTCGAGGATAAATTATACAAACAAGACCAGTCTCTTCAAACAGTTCACATGTTGTGTAAACCAAAGCCCTATTATGATGAACAGAATAAGGTAGCTATTGGCTACAAGAACCCCTTATGCCTCACCCGTGCAAAGCAAGTTCAGCCTGCTCTATATAATGGTCATGAAATTATCAAAACCAATCATGTCCCGGCCATAGTGCACAACTCAGAGGATACCCTAGAGATAGCTGAAATCACTAGGAAGAAAATGAATGACAAAATGAAAGACCCAGAGTGTGTGAAAAAGAAAGTTAAGATTGCACCACATGATTACTCGAAAGAGAATTATTTAGCGACTTTCACACCACAGAAACAATTGACCCCCGAGCAGATATTTTGGTCCAAGGATCTCATCAAGATGAAAGCAGAAGCTCTCAAAGAGCAGACCACAGCTTCACGACCAATCAAAGCGTTGACGATGTATCCTCCAAATACACCTGCAACGCTTGTCCCCAGGGTGCTTCCAACAAAAAGTCAAGTGAAAATTAATATTTTTGCACTTATACAACTTTTTTCGGAATTTGAAAAAACCTATAAAAAGAGAATTACACCACGGGCTCACCTGAAGGGGGGAATTGGGGTTTTGAACAAAACAAGGACATGTTATTCACCATCGAGGTCTCATTCCATTTTCAAAACCATTAATAGAACATTTTGAGGGTATTCAAAAGGCTCTAACTAAAGAAATTAAATAAATAAAAGAAATTTTTAAAGAATTAGAAGCTGATGTTGACCAAAATGTTATAAATAGGAAGCATGATGAGATTGAGCGGGGAAAAAATTCTCCTTCATTGCATAATTGTTAATTTAATTGTCGATGATGGTCCTATGAAGTGTTTTATATGGCAACGAATTTTGAAGCTTACTGTATCTTAGATTTGATGAAATTCATGTGCGCACATTGTTGTTCAAGGCACGTTCTGTCCTGGAACTTGAAGCCGAGCTTTCTAAATTACTTGATAAGGTTCAAAAGGATGATCATACTGAATTAGTAAAACATTTTTCCAATCTTGAGGTAAATCACTTAAATTGCAGTTAAAGTATCAAAACCTTAAAGAAAGTTTTTGGGACAACACACATCTCCACCCACTAGTGATGCAATCCTGATTTTTTGACCTCAGTCTTTTGTATCGAATAATAAATGAAAGGTTCCATTCAAAGTAAAAAGAACTACGCCATCAAAAAATTGAGTATGCTAATCTTATCAATTAAAAGAGGCACCCGTAGTGAAGCACGCCTTACTTCTTGAATTTAAGGGGCTTAGATTTTCAGATCACCCAATTTAATTGAAAAAGTCATCGTTTCTCCAAGACAATATTGAGCTTTTTCAGGGCATGAGAATGATAAAGTTAAGCAAACATTACAAGTAATTATATGTTTATTAAAGATTACGCGCGTGCTAACATTATCGAACAAACATCTACCTAGTTAACTGGTACAATGAGAATCTATAAGCCCAAATACTGAATATCTGAAAGGCATCACTATGGCATCTGTTAAAAAACAAGAGTTTCTTGAACATGCGTAGGTATGTTATAGATGTTGAACCAATTACCCCTTGCAATAGAAACAATAGGGAAGTGCATCTAGATTATCTCAAACACCTTAAGGAAAGTGTGGAAACCTTTCGCGAGATCGTAGAGGAAGCTAAGGTTAAAAGACCATTAGATAGCTCACTTGCATCTGTTTGCCGTTACACTAAACACTCTTAGGAACTGTTAGAATATGTGATTGGCACATGTCTAAAAGACTTCAATCAACGAGATAAAAAGCAAGCTGCTACCCCTTTAACTAGGAAAAAGCAAGTTACTTTTGAGGACCAATGTGAAACGTCAAATAGTAACACACACAAATGTAGCACAACTGAACATTCAGAAGACTAATGTCCCTGTGCCTCCTTCTACAGGAGTAAACAGTTACACTGATGCCAGTGGATCATAGCTTAGGAGCAATACCAAGAAAAATAGGATCTTGACGGCTAAGAGTGTCAACAAGAAGAAAGTAGAAGAACACATTAGGACTAATAAGTCTAGTTTGAAAACCATGAATCGTATTGATTCTAGTATTAGCTTTAAGCATACTGTAATTAATTCAAATTCTCATTCTGTTTGCAAAACATGTAACAAATGCTTAATTTCTGCAAATCATGATATGTGTGTGGTTAATTATTTGCACTCTGTGAATGCATCCCCCTCTGTTAAAAATGATGTGCGTAAAGTTCAGCAAGTCTGGAAACCTAAGCAAGTCAAGCAAGTCTGGAAACCAACAGGAAAAATACTTACCAATATAGGTTATCAATGGATGCCCACGGGAAGGACATTCACTTTAGGAGAACAGTGCCCTTTAACTAGGCTCACTAAATCTAAAGTTGTGCATGCTAAGCAAACGGAAAACGTTAGTACTAGTAAAACTGTGATAATTAGGAAATTAAGTCACATATTTTAGAAACCATTAACTAGATACCAACGTAAAAACCAACCGTACCAGGCATTTCCTGGTAGCATTCCTACTCCACCTGAGAATAAGGCAATTGCTTATGCTAACCAACTGGACCCCAACTAAAATTGGGGATCCAACTTTCCAAACTCTCCATCTTCATCTGTTTTCAAATGCAGGTCGTATAGATCGTCCATTGGTATTTGGATTTAGGCTGCTTAAAACATATGACAAGGGATCGCTCACGGCTTAGGAATTTTGTAAAAAAGTTAATCGGGACAGTTAGATTCGAGAATGACCACTTTGGTGCTATCATGGGTTATGGATTACGTGATTGGTGACAGTGTGATCTTTAGGGTATACTATATGGAAGCACTAGGACACAATCTGTTTTATGTCAGACAATTTTGCAATTCTGATCTGGAAGTTGCATTCAGGAAGCATTCATGTTATGTTTGAGATATGGATGGTGTTGAATTAATTAAAGGTTCTCATGGTTATAATTTGTACACTATCTCGGTTGAAGACATGATGAAGTCCTCCCCAATCTGTTTGTTTTCCAAAGCCTCCAAGAACAAATCATTGTTATGGAATCGTCATTTAAACCTCTTGAACTTCGGTACCATCAATGACCTTGCAAGAAAGGATTTAGTAAGAGGCTTACCTAGATTGAAGTTTGTGAAAGATCATCTCTGCTCCGCATGTCAACTAGGTAAGAGCAAAAAGCATACCCACACACCCAAAACTGAAAACACCAACTTGGAAGTTCTTAATACCCTACATATGGACTTATGTGGACTAATGGGAGTGCAAACAATAAATGGGAAGAAATACATCTTAGTCTTAGTTGATGACTATTCCAGGTTTACTTGGGTTAAGCTTTTGAGATCGAAGGATGAAACCCCAGAGGTCGTCATCAAATTTCTGAAGCAAATACAAATCGGTCTCAACAAAACTATCAGATACATCCATACCGATAATGGTACAGAATTTGTTAATCAAGTTCTGACTGAATATTATGAACGTATCGACATTTTTAACCAAAAATTAGTTCCCAGGACTCCATAGCAGAATGGCGTTATCGAAAGACGGAACCGTACTCTTGTGGAGACTGCTAAGACAATGCTGATATTTTCCAAGGATCTGATGTTTCTATGGGCAGAAGCTGTTGCTACCTCTTGTTACACCTAAAATTGATCCCTCATTCACACTCGTCATAACAAAACCCCATATAAGTCGGTGCATGATAAGAAGCCTGGTCTTACCTTTTTCTGAGTCTTTGGTGCTCTTTGTTACCCTACTAATGACAGCGAGGATCTTGGAAAATTACAACCAACAGCTGATATTGGAATTTTCGTTGGTTATGCACCAAGCAGGAAGGGTTACAGAATCTACAACAAAAGAACCCGACGAATTATAGAAACTATTTACGTTCAATTTGATGAGCTGTCTGAGCCAATGGCTCCTATGCAACTCAGTACAGGACCCACACCTACTTTTTTGACGCCTGGGCAGATAAGTTCAGGGCTCGTACCCAATTCGGTTCCTGCAGCACCTTATGTACCCCCCCCACAAATAAAGAACTGGAGATTTTATTCCAACCAATGTTCGATGAATACCTGGAACCTCCTCGTGTTGAAAGACCGGTTTCCCCTGCTCCAGCAGTTCCAGTCCCAATCAACTCAGCCGGTACACCTTCATCTACTACCATTGATCAAGATGCACCTTCTCCAAGTCATTCACCGTCATCTTCGGCATTACAATCTCTAAGTTTTCAACAAGGCGTTGCAGCTGAATCTACTAGCATGGAAGACAATCCGCTTGCTCCTGTTGACAACGATCCCTTCGTAAACGTGTTTGCTCCGGAACCTAGTTCTGAAGCATCATCATCCGGGGATGTTAGTTCAGCAGAATCAACTTATGTCACTCAAACACATCATCATCTCGGGAAATAGAGCAAGGATCATCCGCTTGATAATGTCATTGGCAATCCCTCTCGACCGGTATCCACAAGAAAACAACTTGCAACCGATGCCTTGTGGTGCTTGTATAACTCTGTACTGTCAAAAGTCGAACCAAAGAACTTCAAATCTGCCATAACTGAAGATTGCTGGTTTCAAGCCATGCAAGATGAGATTCACGAATTTGATCGACTTCAAGTATGGGAATTAGTACCACGACCAGACTGTGTCATGATTATAGCTCTCAAGTGGATTTACAAAGTTAAACTTGATGAGTACGGTGATGTTCTGAAAAACAAGGCAAGGTTGGTGGCCAAGGGATATCGACAAGAGGAGGGAATTGATTTCGAGGAATCCTTTGCACCGGTTGCACGCATCGAGGCTATAAGAATCTTCATCGCTAATGCCGCCAGTAAAAACATGACCATCTATCAAATGGATGTCAAGACAGCATTCCTTAATGGCGAGTTGAAGGAAGAAGTCTATGTTAGTCAACCAGAGGGTTTCGTTGATCCAGACCATCCGACACATGTTTATCGTCTGAAGAAGGCTCTGTATGGTTTAAAGCAGGCTCCTAGGGCGTGGTATGACACCTTGTCACGGTTTCTTCTGGACAACAAGTTTTCCAAGGGTGCAGTTGACCCGACATTATTCACTCAGAAAACAGGCAAACATATTCTTCTTGTTCAAATATATGTAGATGATATCATATTTGCCTCGACCGACCCTAAAGCATGTGACATATTTTCCAATGAGATGAGTTCTAAATTCCAAATGTCAATGATGGGACAAATGTCTTTTTTCTTAGGATTACAAGTTTCTTAAAATCCCGGAGGCATTTTTATTAATCAATCAAAATTTGCTCTAGAAATATTAAAAAAATTAGGATGGATTCATGTGACCCTATTCATACACCCATGATGGATTTACTTAAACTGGATGAGGACCCTTTAGGGATTCCAATTGACCAGACTCGATTTTGTAGTATGGTCGGCTTCCTAATGTACCTCACTGCCAGCAGACCCGAACTTGTATTCGCAGTATGCATGAGTGCTAGGTATCAGGCATCGCCTACCAAAAAGCACCTTGAAGCACTTAAACGGGTCTTTCAGTATCTCAGAGGAACCATTAATTGGGGACTTTGGTATCCGAAAGACACCGCTATGGAATTAACGGCCTATGCAGATGCGGTCGATGCAGGTTGTCAGGATACACGAAGAAGTACGTCTGGAAGTGCTTAATTCCTTGAAGATAAATTAGTCAGCTGGTCATCAAAAAAACAAAAGAGCACTACGATCTCAACCATAGAGGCTGAATACATTGCCATGTCTGGATGCTATGCTCAGATACTTTGGATGAGGTCACAGCTGATAGACTATGGTTTTGCCTTCAATAAGATTCCCATGCATTATGACAACCGCAGTACTATTGCTCTCTGCTGCAACAATGTCCATCACTCCAGGTCCAAGAACATTGACATCCGATAACATTTCATTAGAGAGTAGGTTGAAAAGGACATGGTTGAATTGTACTTCGTGACGATGGATTATCAGCTTGCGTACATATTCACCAAGGCATTACCAAGAGAGCGATTCAAATTTCTACTTCCGCGACTTGGTATGAAGAGTATGACTCCGGAAACCTTTAAACGTCTTCAGGAAGGAGAAGAGGAGTAAAGGATGGTCTTCCTATATCCTATGTACATTTGTATATAATTAAACACAAAAACAATATACAAAAATATAAAACCTATAAACACCATAAAAAAGCAAAAAAAAATTAGAAAATACCAAAAATAATTTTCAAGACATATCTTCTGTAAATCGATAACATTTACGGACCTAGAAATGCCATTCAATAATGACACGGGACTTTAAATGAAGTTCGAGCAGAAGTTCAAAATGTTTTCAAAACATGTCTTCATGGCTTGTAGTTATTTCAGACTGCAACCCGCTTTTCAATCTAAGGAAAGCATGTCGCCAAAAAGATAGCTGTTCCTGACAACGGGTAATTAATTTTTCTCGGGCATGGATTACTTCATATCCATGCATCATAGAAGTGATGTACGTTTTAGTGCGTTATTTCTTCATATAGAAGAGAAGTCTTCTTTTTAACCAAATAATTTTTCTTCATTGATTCTTCAAAATTATTTGTGTTAACCATGGTGGAAAAGGTGTTGTCTTTCAAAACTAAATCAGTCATCTCAGTCTCTCATCAGAAAAAGATTTTAAAATTTTTTTCTATCACTCAAACAATGTCTACAACTCTTTAAATAGAAAGCGGGACATTATTTGAGGGGGAGCAATGTGCTAATAATTCTTTCAAAATGATCTTTCTGAATAATCAAGGAGTAAACAGAAAAGGTTTGACAATAACGGATCATGATTTAAAGGGAAGTTAATTAATTTCAACTCATTTAGGCTTTATATGTTATGTGTTTTAACCTTTAGGATTTAGAATGCAACATATGGCAATTAGGAACTTGCTCCTTTTAACTTGCAACTAGAAGGACCTAGGTTGCCATTGGTATAAGTTTTATAACCCGAATGATTTTTCTCAAAAATATTGATTTTATAAATCATGTTCGGGTTAACCATTTGAAAAGTGTTCTAATCAAATCAGAATCA
>BQNB010132397.1:4480-18633 GCA_026074375.1 Tanacetum coccineum
CATGTTTGGCTCTTTTATTGCTAACATTATAACTAGAACTAACATTTGGATAAAGATTGTGCATATCTATTTTATAAATATTATCACATGGAATTGCATTAAAATAAAACACATTATCTTTCGAAACAAAAATACCATAATTCGTAAATGTATGAATATAACCGTTATTAACCAAACAAGAAATTGAAACAACACCCCTAGTCACAGTAGGTGCGAAATGACAGTTATATAAAACAATTATTAAACCACTAGGAAGAATAAAATCAAAACTTCTAATAGCTTCAATGGCTGCACGCATTCCATTTCCCATGTACAGGCTTAAAGCTTCATGTTTCAACTTCCTGCTTTCTCTAAGTCCTTGAGAATTATTACATATATTAGTTCTACAACCCGTATCATACACCCAAGTATTATTAGGAAAATCATAGATTTTTATAGTAAAGATACCTGAAGTACTAGCCATGCTAGCATTCTTTCTCTTCTTCAACTCATCATGGTAGGACGGACAATTCCTCCTCCAGTAACCAACCTCCTTGCAGTGGTGGCAGATAGAGTCCTTTGCCATATTATCTCTCTTAGGTGGCGGTGAAACCTTGGTCTTGGGAGCTTGGTCTTGGGAGCATAAACAAGCTTATTCTTTCCCTTGGCCTTACCCTTTGCCCCTTGCGGTTTCTTCTTGTCCTTCTGGATCTTACCTTCCCATATAGCTAACACAGCGGGAGTTTCAGCCTTCTTTGGAATACCTTTCTCATGGAGTTTCAGCATAGCATGTAACTCAGCTAGCGTCTTCCCCATGCTATGCATATTATAGTTCTGAACGAACTGATCATAGTCCTTGTTGAGAGAATTCAAAATAAGACTCACACCAAGTTCTTTTGGCATTGCATAGCCTAGGCGTTCCAAAGTGTCCAGGTAGCTCTTCATCTTCAAGAGATAGGAGCTTACTGACTAACCATACTCTTGTTTGCAAGCGTAGAATGCTTTAACTATTTCAAACAGTTCCTGTTTAGCTTGTCCTCGAACATAGTTTTTAGTTCTTAGATCATATCATATGCCTTGTAGTTTTCAAATGTCCTCTGAAGCTCAGGAGACATACTACCAAGCATAAGACATGCTACCTCATTTTGCGCGTCATATGATGCGTCATATACATCACGCGCAGCTTGAGATGCTTCAGGATAATGAAGGGGGGTCATAGGCTGTTCCAAATGAATTAGTTTCCCTTCAGACCTAAGAACAATTCTTAAGTTTTGGAACCAGTTCGTAAAGTTTGGTCTAGTAAGTTTCTTCGATTGGAGAATTTACTTGATAGTCGTATTGTTTGTGTTTTGGGCAGCAGCAGCCATCTACAAAACAATTAAAAGTTCAGAAAATATTAGTATTTTTGATAATTATCTCTTATAAAATTAACTACCCATGATATTTAAAATAAACAATTAATTTTATCAAGAGTCTAAAATCTAATTTGACGTTGTACCATTAATGTAGTTGATCTACTAGAAATGGTATAACTCAAAAGGTAATCAACAAGTGATAATTGCCAACATGTGCAACTCTTAGCCATTATGGGGAACAAGGCAATATAATCCAGAATTATAATGTCAAGTAGCATGTTTCACCCCATCGTATTCCTCGGGTCGAAGGTCTGACCAACCATACTCGATATAAGTCGTCCAATACAAAATCTATAATTTTACAGTCTCAGGTCTGACCATACGATTGTTATATTACCTTGTTTTGCAATTCACCTAAGACTGTCTTAGAGTAAAAAACAAACTCAAGTGATTCCATACTTGGATGGCAACTGACTTAAGTTTAAGGGTATAATGTGATAAAAAAAATGGTGTTACCAAAATTTGTGTATAAGGAATCATTCATACAACCTTATGACACTTAGTTAATTTTAAAACCTTTCCATTTATGTTTGTTTTAAAATCTTTCTATAAATCCCTCAATTTTATATTTTCATGCCATTTATATAAAATTAGGGTTGCTATTTTTTACAATATTTCTATGTATAAGTGATCTTGCTACGGATAAGGTTAATTCCTCACGAGAAATAATCAAACTCTAGTAATGATTAACGACATACTTAAAATATTGTTAAAACCGTTTATGTAAATTTTAGGTATTCTTGCATGTTCCGTCGCGGGTTCCCTTGCGGAAACCACTAAACACCTGCGTTATAGAACGTTTGCAAGAAAATTATAAAATTTACGTATATTGTCCATGATTTTGCAAAGTGTATGTATTAATATACACACAATAAGAATCATGCACTTTTAGTCCATATTAATTTTTGAAAATCATTTTTGCATAATTATAAAACGTCATAAATATAAAACATGCAAAACATATTAAACAAAATTAATCATACTAAACTTGAATCAGTTACGCAATTAATTCAACAAAGTGTCTTCCCTAATATTGCAATTAAATAATTTACATAACAAATTCTCATGCATATATATATTAAGCTTAATAAACCATGTGTTACATGCATGTAATCCATGGTTGACAATTTATAACTAGATTAATAAGCAACAAATATCTATATCAAATCAAAAACGTAAATAAAACAATTTAACATTTTAGAAAATCATGTAAAATATATCCCTATATATTATTACCTTAATTATGTGACCAATTTTAAGCAAGATTATTTCTATAAATAATTTCTGAAAATATATTTTCACATAAAAGGCAACAAATACACTTATATAGGTGCCAGATTTTACATAATATTTACATTTTTTATGTAATTACTACGCTATATGATTTGGCTCGTGATACTACTGTTGGAAATTGTTATCTAAATAACCTAATGTTACGTGAATATTAAACGAGCTACGCAACGGATGTAATTCATATAGCATAAATAATTAACACATAAAAAACATAAATATGGAAACATAGTGTTAGTAATCAAGCTAGCGTCGAACGCAAGCTTCTTTGAGTACACACACGTGTGTAAAAACATACTTACCGAAAACTACTCTAAGTTACTAAGGTAAGTAACCTCTACGCGATTCATATACTACACGTCTAGCAGTATCACCCGAATGCTAGTTCTTGACCAACGAATAAGTAAACACCAAGAAAATAGAAACACAAAAACCCTAGGGTGTTTGTTTGCGATCGAACCAAGAAGAGAGAAAGAGAGGGATTGATTTTTATGAGCTCTAGGATCTTCCTTATATAGGGATGATTTTAGGGTTTACCTAAAATACATACCTTATAGGAAAAGATAGCTCAAAACCCAAACTAAACCCCCTTTGGGTCCTATGGTCGGTCGAACTAAGTCAAACACCCCTTGGAGTTGACTGTTTGACTTTTCTAATTATTTATGATTAATTACATTTAATTACCCATTAATTAAAAAGCCTTATTAGTTAGTTACATCTAACGAACTAATTAACGACCGTTAGTGTTCTTTCTTCAAATCATATATTAATATAAATAATAAATATACAAGTATATTATTATTAACATTAATAGAATGATACATAAATGTATAATGTGTGTGACCCCGTAGGCTCACGTACTTCTAGCCGTATAAATATTCGTATGACATGAGCACAAACCAAACATATATCTTATTTGACTCTGGCATCGATAGAAGCTTTGTATCGACTACGTGTAGTGCCTTAATTGATATCCCTCCTACTGCGTTAGACGTTAGTTATATTATCGAATAAGTCGATGGGCGAACCGACAGATCCGACACTATTATTAGGGGTTGTACGTTTAACTTGCTTGATCACCCGTTTAATATTGACCTGATGCCCGTAGAGCTGGGTAGCTTCGATGTTATAATTGGGATGGATTAGTTATCAAAACATCATGATGTAATTGTCTGTGACGAAAAGATTGTTCGTATTCCCTACGGCAACGAAATATTAACGGTTCAAGACGAAAGAAACAAAGAAGGGAGTAACTCGAGATTGAGCATAATCTCATGAATCAAGACTCAAAAGTACATTCAGAGAGGGGGACATGTGTTTCTAGTACATGTTTCGGTAAAGCAGACGGAAGACAAGTCGGGGGTGAAGCGACTTGAAGACGTGCTGATCGTTCAGGATTAACCGGAAGTCTTTCCAAAAGACTTGCCAGGACTTCCACCAGCTCGACAAATCAAATTTCAAATTGACTTAGTCCCCGGTGTTGCACCTATAGCACGAGCTCCTTATTGATTAGCACTATCAGAATTGCAAGAGTTTTCTACTCAGTTGCAAGATTTGGCTAACAAGGGTTTTATAAGACCAAGTTCCTCACCCTAGGGAGCTCCAGTCTTGTTTGTCAAGAAGAAGGACGGATCATTCCGCATGTGTATTAATTATCGTAAACTAAACAAGCTTACAGTGAAGAACCATTATCCGCTCTTGAGGATTGACGATCTGTTTGATCAGTTGCAAGGATCAAGTGTTTACTCGAAGATCGATCTGAGGTCTGGTTATCACCAACTTAGAGTTCGGGATAAGGACATTCCAAAGACGGCATTTAGGACTCGTTATGGTCATTACGAATTTCAAGTAATGCCTTTCGGTTTGACTAACGCATCAGTGGTGTTCATGGATCTAATGAACCGGGTGTGTAAACCGTATCTGGATAAGTTTGTAATCGTGTTCATCGATGATATATTGATTTACTCCAAGAGCAAGGAAGAACACGAGGAGCACCTTAAGCTAATTCTGGAATTACTTAAGAATGAGGAGTTGTACGCCAAGTTCTCAAAGTGTGATGTTTGGCTCTCAAAGGTACAATTTCTTAATCATGTGATTGATAGCGAAGGCGTTCAGTTGATCATGGCTAAGATGGTGTCGATTAAGGAAATTAGCATCGCCAAACGACTCCATCAGAGATTCGCCAATTCTTAGGTCTTGCCGGTTAATACCGAGGTTCATCGAGGGTTTCTCCAGATTGCTAGACCTATGGACTTAGTTGACTCAGAGAGTGTGAAGTACGAATGGGGGGAGGATAAGGGTGGGAAGCAGCATTTTAACTATTGAAGCCAGAAGTTGTTGTATGTGCGCCGATCTTGAAATTACCAAAGAGTGAGCACTTCATGGTTCGTATTTGCGATTGCTTCGCACAAGGGGTTGGGCGCGGTTCTGATGCAGAGGGTAGAAAAGAAACTTATAGCTTGCGTTTCTATTCCCGCCAAATCAAGTTCTCATGAAAAAGAAACTACATGACCCCTCACGACTCTTAGTTTGGGAGCTAAGCTATGTGTTCGCTCTTTTTTGCACTGTGGTGTTCGCTCTCAAGATGTGGAGACATTATTTGTACGAAACAAAATGCGTTGTGTTCACTGATCATAAGAGCTTGCAACATATTCTTGATCAGAAGGAGTTGAACATGATACAACATAGATGGTTGGAGCTACTAAGTTATTATGACTATGAGATTTGTTATCACCTTGGGAAGGCGAACGTGGTGGCCGATGCTTTAATCCGAAAGGAGAGGGTTAAGCCGATACGAGTTTGAACTTTAATGATGACTATCGACTTACACCTTCCATCTCAATTTTTGAACGCCTAGACTGAAGCAAGGAAAGAATAGAATTACGCAATAGAAGACTTGTTTGGTATGATTAAAAAGCTTGAACCCCGTGCTAATGGAACATTATGCCTGAAGAATAGAAGTTGGATATCGTGTTTCGGAGACTTGAGAGCTTTGATTATGCATGAGTCGCATAAGTGAAAGTATTCTATACATCCTAGATCAGACAAGATGTACCACGACCTTAAGAAGTTATATTGGTGGCCAAATATGAAAGCAGAGATTTCCACCTACGTCAGCAAATGCTTGACTTGTGCTAAGGTTAAGGCTGAACACCAGAAGCCTTTTGGTTTGCTGGTACAACCTGAGATTTCCCAATGGAAGTGGGAAAAGATCACCATGGACTTCGTAACTAAATTGCCGAAGACGTCTACTGGGCAAGATACAATCTGGGTGATTATTGAGCGACATACCAAATATGCCCACTTTCTGCCAATGAAGGAAACAAACTCGATGGAGAAGTTAACGAGGCAGTACTTAAAAGAAGTTGTCTCGAGGCATGGAGTGCCAGTTTTGATCATCTCTGATCGCGATGGTAGATTGATGACATCAAATAACGTCACTTTTATAGCATCATTTATCCCATGTAAATAACCCATTTTGTATAATTATTGCAAGAATTGTTACTTAATCATTTATATTTGAGAAATGCAATAATTATGGAGTGCTTGGTAAAGATTAGCTAAACGATACGCATTCTGGAGCTTAAACGAAGACATTTAAAGACTAATGTTCTGACATCCTATACGCCGTATCCATCAAGGAATATACGGCGTATCTGTGCCTGCACTTCACAAGAAACCATGAAGATACAAAGTCCAATATGCTGTATCCAGGAGACATCCATACGCTGTATTTAATATAAAGTAATAAAATATTTTGGAAGATATCGAGCGTGGTCCCTACTCCAAGAAACCCCTGATACGCCGTATCCAACTATCTCAATACGCCGTATCGACCAAATTCCAGACAGTATAAATAAAAAACCTAAAAACGGGTTTTCGGTGTGCTTGATCATATTTTCGATACCTTAACCACAAAAGTCGATTTTCAAAAGATAAGAAGAGCAGAATAGGTCAAGCAAAGCTACTAATTCCATAGGAATCACCTTGTAATCTCTTAGACTCTTATAATCGTTCGCTTTTTGGTATCATTCGTTTAACTCGGTTAGTTTACCTTGGTTGGATTATTACTTTTGTATTGCTTACAATGATTAAGGGCTAACACCCTTAGGTATTAGCCATGGTTATGAAGATTTAAATGTTTGGTTTGTTTATATCGAATGCTTAATTTATCATTGATTGCTTGTTTATGTTTATCAATTCATACTTGTTTACGTGCTTTTGTATGCTACCTGCCATTCCACTGGATCTAGTGATACCGACCAAGTTAGCTAGATGCCGGGATGGCCCTCCATATAGTGATTTATATATCTAGATCAATAGGACCATAATTAATGCCCTATCTTTACCTTTAGGATATGTGAACAAGGTGTACTAGCAGGTGACCTAGGATCAACAAATAACATAATGATTCCGTTGGTAAATACTTGGACAGTGGACTACTAGAATATAAATTGCCATTAAGCAGTAAGTGGGTAAAGTCTCTATGAGATAGGTTTTAATAAGATCACCGTTACTAATCACCTAAGATAGATTATAATCAGTAAATAGGATGTTTTATGCGGATGCGTTTATTTGTGACAGAATTCTATGTGTTTAAGTTTTAGGAAGAAGTCCTGCCTAAATCTAGGAATGATATGCCGCCTCAAGATAAGCATTCATTGCACTAAATAAACAAACCAACGTTTTAATTGGATTAATCATGGTTAATACAGTTTTCTTATATTTGGCTAGAACGCTCTTTTATCTTTTGTCTGTCTGCTTGCGTGTGTTATTGTGTCTTAAATTGATCTAAGTTACCGCAAAACCTGTGCCAGTCTCTCAGGCTGAAAACCCCCCTTTATTCATTAGAATTAGGATTAATATAGGTTTAGCATAGGTTTAAGATAGAATAGAATTAACATAGTTTAAATTAACTTGGTTTAGTTAACCAAAATATTGATAAAATAAAAGATTAGTTCTCACTCTTAGTGATCGATACCCTACTTACCATGAAACTCCATTTTATCGGGTACACTGCCCGTTAAAGTGTTGTTTTAGGTAAAGTAGGCAAAATATAAGTTTAAATGAAAGCATAAATAACACCTACACAAAAACGACACATCATAGATTTACCTCTCATTTCTAACAGTCACTTCGAGAAGCGTTGGGAACGCAATAAGATATGAGCACCGCTTATCACCCGCAGATAGATGGTCAGAGTGAAAGGACCATCCAGACATTAGAAGACATGTTGCATGCTTGTATGATTGACTTTGGCAAAATCTAGGATAGACATCTACCCTTGGTGGAGTTTTCATACAACAACAGTTATCACAATAGCATCAAGGCAGCACCGTTCGAGACACTGTATGGTCGGAAGTGTCAATCGTCTGTTTTCTGGACTAAGGTTGGAAACAGCCAACTCACAGGTCCAAAAACCATTCATGAGACAACCGAAAAGATCGTCCAAATCAAAAGTCGCATTCAAGCACGTAATAGACAAAAGAGTTATGCCGACAAAAGACGTAAGCCTTTAGAGTTCCAGGTCGGGGATAAGGTCATGCTAAAGGTTTCACCATGGAAAGGGGTGATATGTTTCGACAAACAAGGAAAGTTGAACCCTTGTTATATTAGACCTTTCAAAATCCTTGTAAAGGTTAGAACGGTTGCTTACTGTCTTGAACTCCCAGAACAGTTGAGTAGAGTGCATAGTATGTTTCATGTTTCGAATCTGAAGAAATGCTTATCTGATGAATCATTCATTATCCCGTTAGATGAAATCCAGATTGACGACAAGCTTCATTTCGTCAAAGAACCCGCTGAAATCATGGACCATGAAGTCAAACGTCTAAAGCAGAGTCGTATCCCAATTGTCAAGGTTTGCTCGAACTCGAGAAAAGGTCCCGAGTTCACCTAGGATTGTGAAGATCAGTTTAAAAATAAATACCCGCATTTATTTGCTAAATCTTCAACTGCACCTAATGTCACGTCTTAAGCTTTGCGGACAAAGCTTTTCTAACGGGAAAAGGATGTAACACCCGTAAAAATTTCTAAATCTCCGTCGTTGACTTTTCGTACTTCAGTTTGACTTTATCGAATTTCATGTTAATTTTACGTTTAATCGGGAAGTTATCCCGCATGTATCTGAGGATCGTTACCGGAAGCATTCCGGGTTGCTATTTTATGTAGTCTTTTAGTAAATGTCGCGTTTTTACGTTTCGTATCGATGTTTAAATTTTTAGAATTTTTCTTGAAGTTATCGCGCGTTTTCAGCTTTGGCGTATACCGTTAATACCATTTAAAAATATCTTAAGAGGATAGAAATAAATATCAAGGAAGCATAGGATTCTTAAGTATGATCAAACTTTCAAAGATTGGCAAAACCTCCCCCTTTGCTTCCCCTTGGTCCGTCCCCCCCCCCCCACATCTACCAAACAACCCTGACTACCATACAAAAGCTCGATAGAGAGAGTAGAGAGATATATTAGATACAATGCTTAGCATGTATTCTAGTTTGACTTTTAAATAATTTCATGTAAATTACGTTAAACCGGGAAGTTTCCCCGTGCATATTTGAAAACGTCCTTTGGACGCATATTGACATATGACCTTAGTTGCGTTTTTATTTTTCGTGATCGCGTTTAAAAATAATAAAAAATAAAAATAAAAGTTTCGTTATCAAGGTTTACGTTTTCATTTGTGGAAAGTTATCGTTTATTAAATATCTATATGTGCAAGATGGAAATTAAATCAATAAAAGAGTAGTGGAAATTTTGAAAGCTTGTCCCCCCTCTTTTTTTGCCTTGCGTCCGAAATCCCCTAACACCACCAACATTCCTAGTACTTTTTGTCTCCTTGATATTTTTAAACCTTAGGTTCCTTTGATATTTTGTGCATAAAGTCTAGGTTCATGCACCTATTCTTCACACACTCCTTATTTTCAAAACCACACACAAAGTTAATTTCTCTCCTCCCTCTCCTCTCTCATATCCGACGAACAACAAACACCCCTCTAAATATTTCATTTTTAAATTTTAATCGAGATTCTTGAAGATAAAGAGTGTTTTGGGTTGATCTTTATAGTTATTTGGGTATTCTAACAACGTTCGGGTTGTTGTTTTGATCTCTAATCCTTTCTTAAGAACCTTTTTCGTAAGTAATCTTTCTTTAAAAAATTAGTACTTTTGTCATCATCTTAATGCATAAATAAGGGTTGTACAACTATTTTTATAAAAATCAAGGTTTAAGGTTTTACAAAACTCTAAAAAGGTTTAGAAATGGTTCGACTAAAAATAGATAAAATATAAGGAATGTGTTGTTACGTTGTTGTGGTTAGTTTTTATGAAACAAAAATATTTTATCATGGGCTTATTGGCTTATCCGGCGTATCCTTAAGCACGAATGGGCTTATTGGAGCTTACAAAGCTCACGGCCTAAAAAGGATTCAAAGGAAACCCATTTTTGACTTTTGGGTTTTGGCTTATTTTTAAGATGGCTTATTTTCTTGGCTTATTTTAATGTCGAAAAGAAGATTTGAGCTTATTGGGCTTAAATAATAAGCCCAAATGAGTTGCTTGGACTTTGTCGACCACGACCCAAAACCCAAGCCCAAACCGTGGGCTTAATCAATAAGCTTACGGCTTAGCTTATCTTGACAACTTATTTTTAAAGCTTATTCGTTTACCTTTTGGCTTATCGAACTATTTTCGAGCTTGTTAAGTTTTAATATATTCGTTTGGGCTTTTTGGGCCGAAAAGCCCAATAAGGGCCCCTTTAAATATTCGGCTTATAGATAAGGGCTTAATACCTGTCTTTGAATTTATAGCTTATTGCCATAAGTGAAAGTGGTATTTTGGAGTTGGTCGAGAAAGTGAGTATTGTTAGAAAGTGATTTTAAATAAAGTCTATGGCTTTGCAAAACGTATATAAACGAACGGGTCATGCCGAAATTTCATAAAAACTATACACTTAGAAAATATTTAGAAAACTTATTTTTATCAAAACCCGACTAAATGACGAATATTATATTTCATAAAATATAAAATATCTACTAATAACTACGTGATTTATAAACGTGAAAACTATTATCTTAGATCATTTAATACGGGGAAACCGAGTGCGTTGCCAAAATATATTTGTTTTTATTTATTATTCTTATGTAATATATATACTTAGTATTTCGAGGTATTTTATTTAGTCAAATCGTTTTAACCACAACACAAACTAAAATGCTACATTTATTACGAAACAATAATACAAACACTTTTGAAAACACCCTTATGCATTATCCTACTTTACCATGATATTATTCCTAAATCAAAACCTTTATTTTTTAGGTGGTGATCGTGTACCTTCGTGCTACCGTGTGATCATTCTTCTAGCTTTCCACTACTCTACTTCACTTCACCAATTCGTAGCCCCGCATTTTACCTTTTTACATTACTATTTTTTGGGTGAAAGCATTGCTTGTTTTTAAACCTTGGACACAAATTTTGCTTGAATTACTTTACTTGTTTACGTGTTGCCTAAAGTAGCGATAACCCACCATGCCCCACTATTATGAACCGTTAGTTACCTTGTGTAGGCGCGAGTGTTATAAATAAATCTATTTAGGATTTACATTCCCGTTCGGGTAAGTAGCGCTTACTAGTTTGAGAGACGAACTAACGAACGTATACCATGTCAGAATGCGGATGTTTCGGGTTGAACATCTACCTGGGCACTTAATATCTTATTATGTCTGAAATTGATTGGCATACAAACTATCTTAGCCTCGGTGTCATGAGCTTAGTGCAACGTAAAAATACTTTTGTGATTGTTGTATGTGTTACAATGATCATGCATTTTAAATTATTGTGTTCCATACTTATGATATAACTAAACCTGCGAATTCACCAACTTTATGTTAACAGTTTTAAGCATGTTTTCGGGTGCTTGATTTTAGGCTATTATTTAATTTGTTGTGTGGTATCTTCCTGCTGTCTGACTACACTTTTCAAGACTTATCTATTATCATACTCATTGTCGTTTCAAATATTTTATGCTTTCGCTACAATTTTCTTATGTTTCCGCAAATCTTTTAATTATGCTATGAAATGATGTAAGACTTATTTATATTTTAAATCAGTGTAATGAGTATGAATGTCTTTTTAAAACGCCCTATAGAGGTCGTTCTCTTGATTTTATGTGATGTATATTATGACGTCACGCCCTCGGACATTTATCCTGACTAGACCCGGTTTGGGGGTGTGACAAACCTTAGCTATCATGGACTCTTAGCCTACGCCCACACAACACCGAAGTTTTAGTGCATGAAATATATAGGACTAAACCCAGTTGAATGATATGTCACATACTTAAGCACGTAAATGAGTATAAATTGATAAACATAATCAACAACCAACGATAAATTAAGTAATCGATATAAACAAACCAAACATTAAACCTTCATAAACATGGCTGATACCTAAAGGTATCAGCCGATAGTCATTGTAAAAATATACACGGTTTCATATATGAACGACTACAGAAAAGAAACCTTAACCGAACGCGTATTTGGTTATGCGAAGCTTACAAGAGTTTTCCTATGATCTTGAGGCTCTTTTCTGACCTTTTGTGCTCCTTTATTCGTTTGATAGTCGATTTGGTGGTTTAGGGCTTCACTTCCATACCTAAAACTGAGTTTAGGGTGTTATATTTATAAAGTCTGGAAAAAGGTCGATACGCTGTATCATGCGATGTGGGATATGGTGTATTAGGGATTTCTTGAAGTAAGGACCACGGTTGATATCTTTTCAGAATCTTTTAGTGTTTGACCTTCGATACGGCGTATTAAGTCATCAGGATATGGCGTATTGGGTCTTCAATCCTTCGTGGTTATCTGTGAAGTGTAGGAACGGATACGCCATATCTTCTTGATAGATATGGCGTATTGAGGTAAAACTAGTTGTTTTTTCTTTGTTGACCAAAGTATTATATGCGTCGTATCATTGATGTGGATACGGCGTATTCTTCAAAGTCAGGCAATGGTCTTTTAGTTCATCAAAGTTTACGTCGTATAGGTCTAAAATAATACGGCGTATATGCTGTCATATCAGTAGACTTTCACGAACTATTCGTTTATGCTCCAAAATGCGTGCCTTTTATATAAACTTCAATAACTACTCCATAATTACTGCAAATAACAAATATAAGCAATTAAGTACCAATTCATGCATAAGTAATGTAAAACAAGCAATAAAGACGGTGTGGAAAACTAGAAGGAGGGTTGAATAGTTTACCACTTTTTAAATTTTATGTTTAGTTTGATTATAAAACTTAAATTCGACTTTATGTGAATTCACAATGTGTATAATATGAACAATTTAACTAATCAAATAAGTAATGACAAGATATAAAATAAGTATGAAATATAAGAGATAAGAGATGGAAAGATCAAACCACAACACGAGGATTTATATTGGTTCGGTAATGAAGCACCTCTTCGCCCTACTCCACTCCCTGGGCACCAAACTCGAGAGTTTTCTTCACTATGTCAACAAACTCCCTTTAGGCGAAGAAAACCGTACACAACTTAGCTTACACCAATTTTTGACACAAAGCCAAATGTCGAGTTCTATTCCTAGCTAGAACCAATCTATCACGACTAACCACACTACTTCACAACGATTCACAACGATTCACAACTTCACTTCACTACACACCTTTTCTTCACTTCACTTCACAACTTCACCACACAACTCCGTCACAACCTTTCTATACTTTTCTTTACAACTTCACTTCAACTAAACACTCTCTTGATCACACCAATCTAACACTACTTCTAAGATCACCCTGATCCAACTATACTTACAATGATCACCATAATCTACTTAATATACACAACTACAATACAAACCTTTACAATATACACAAATGATTTACAGGATATAATACAATTCCAACAAGGTTGCAAGGATACACACTAAGCTATAATACTTCTTCACTTGATGGTAGGAAGTATTCTTCTCATGCATTTAAGGATTGGTATGTGCTTAATTACACATATCATTTTTCATTAAAAACGGACTTAAATGACCAAAAACATACCAAAAATACATTGTATTTGTGTATTTTCTCTTATATTGTGTAGGAAACGGGTATTCGACAAAAAGACAAAAGACACAACAAAAAAGACAAAATACATTGTATTTGTGTGTTTTCTCTTATATTGTCCTTCGTTCACTAGAGCTTCACATCCTCAGCTTCATTATGGGAATTCAATATCCAAATCTTATCGACTAACGTTATCTTTTGGCATACTTAATAAACGGCTTAGGATTTGCGTATACACCCTTTCTTAAAACATTAAGGATAATGTTTAGTTCTAGTATGGGGGATCTATCGATTTGATTGTGCCTGCAGTCGTTGTTTTCACGTAATCCCGTTTTTACCACCAAAATACCAAAAAATGAAAAAATTTAAAATTTTTCAAAAATAAAATAAGTG
>BQNB010132398.1:2978-18633 GCA_026074375.1 Tanacetum coccineum
ACAAGAGCACATGTGAAGCTTTTTAATCAAAAACAAATGAAGATATTTGTTGTAGTAGCTGAGTAAGTAACTTAGGATGCATGTGAGTAAGTTATTTTGCAAAAGGAATCCTTTAAAATGGGCCATTTTGCAAGAAAAGGGTTCACGGGTTCAAGTAGGGCTACTACATTACTTATTACAAGGAAACACACAAGAATCTATGCAATGTCAAATGATTTCAATACCACTATGTATGAAAATTTTGACAAAGACTTGTGATTGCATTCTTATTTGATGTTGACTTTTAAAGGTTAATGAATAACGATTTCTTACGATCTGAGTGGTGCAACGTATTCCATCCACCCAGGTTCTATCAGGATCTGGAGAAATTCTATTTTCTATCATCAAGAGGTGTGGTCTTGGAAAATAAGTAGACGTGTGAAAGGAGGTAATTATAATTATGGTACGTAACATAATTATAAATGCATCACACACGTGAACTTGTAACCTTGATTAGCCTAACTTAAAGTCATGCCCAGTACTTACATCTATTCACTACAATTTTCAATTAAATCTCGGGACGAGATTTCTGTAAGGGGTGGAGACTATAACAACCCAAGAATTTTCATCAAATGCAAAACCTATTTTACTATTATCACAATTATACGGGGAAATTTTTCGCTTTATTACATTACTTGTATTGTCAATATCTCAGTATGTCATGTAACTTGCATAACTAAAGTAGACGAGCTCACGCAACCTATCTATGGAAATCCTGTCTTCATATATGACAAGAAAACATCATAACATGTCAAATCAATATCATAATATCATTATTACAAGGTACATTATTCCTATAAGGTACCATTTGCAACATCATATCAAAACGGGCTTTAAACCATTATCGGATGCCCTAAACCCTAATCTCATGGAAGGGTTAACCCCTAAAGTGAATGCACAAGCTACTAAAGCATATGTACAAGCAATATAAGATCTCATTTGAAATATAAAATCCCTTCAACTCAAAGTACAAATCTCTAAAAGCTCAATGTACAAGTCATTAAGCATGATCTCTAAAATAGCCGTTTTACCTCCGTTTTCATTCTAATTTCTTCACCATCACTTGTGTACAAGCTACTACACTCAATATACAATGTGTAAACCCTAATTATTCTATTCATAAACTTTCATACACATTTTTACTCTTAAAACCCTAATTCAAAATCCTAAACCCTAAAACCGAGCTAGTTTCTGAACCATGACCCGTTTCTTGATTTTTATCCATTGTAAACCTAAACCAATACTTAAATAAGTTATAATAACATAAATTACAACATCCTCAATCATATTCCATTATCATTTCATCATTCTACTTCAATTATACAAGAAACGAATCCAAAAAACCCTAATTGTGCCCTAATTGTGATTTTGACCCGTTTACTCATTTTCTACATGTTTTAACCCAAACCACCTATCAAATTTTAATTATAAACCTTAATATATGTCTTAGGATCAATAACCTATCATTCCTAATCAAATGTATACGAAATCCAAGCTTGAAAACCCTAATTAAGCCCTAATGAACCCGAAACCAAGTTTCTTTCATTTTAACCCATTCTAAAGTTCTATATTGCAAACAAGCACCTTGATGACCATGCTACTTCATCCCTAAGTAGCTTACAAGCACCTCCCCTAAATATCTAATCCATTTCTTGGTATAAAAATGAGCCACATTACCTTTTTTCTTCTTTATTAAGCCGCAGAATCACAAGGACCATCCAACACCACAAAGCTACTTCCTAGCTTCTACAACTCATACACTAGCTTCTCCACATCCCTACCTAGCTTTTACCCATGTCCCATATCAGATCCTAAGGCTTCCTTAACCTCCTTGATCTCAAACTAGTATAAATAGGACCATACATGCTTTATTTTTCTTCATCCCCCACTTCCTTCTCTATAACCCTTATAGGAAGAAATCCTTTGCTCCCTTATGATCCTAGGATCATTAAAGAAGTTCAAGAAGTGAATCATTGAAGAATTGAAGCCCCAGAGTAAAGATACAAGGCGTACGAGTGAAAATACTACCCGAAATGATCCATTTCCACCATTTTTGATCATTGAAGCACAAACCCAGGTTCTATCAACTTCATACCTGCTACTACACCCTTATAATGTTCATATGATCATAAATAACTCATGTTTAAAGTTCATAGAACCTAATTTATGCTCAAATTTCCGTTATTTTGATGAACCAAAACTGTACACCCAACCCTAATTTCACGTTTTTCCTTTAAACTAAATGTCATAATAATAATATTGTTAGAATCTATCCTAGTATGCTTAACTAATGTTAAAATAACCACTTTATTGATTAATGAAGTGAATTTTAGAGCTTAAAACCCTGCGTGTTTACGTTTAAAACCTTAATTTTTACCTGTTTATTTGCTTCTAGCTTACACGAATCGTTTATTTAAAACTTGTGTTGCATTAAAAAACTTCAGTATTTAGTTTATTATTAACTTTAAAATATCAATTTAAACGTTAAAATCAAGTCTTGCATGGCAATTTGGACATGTTTTGTAATTATAATCCATGCAAGGGGTATATATCGTAACTTTTGGAAACTTATAACTAAAAGGACTAAAAGTGTCATTTTATCAAAGTTATAAATTTAGGGATCTATTTTGTCACTTTTCAAAGTCCAAGGTTTACTTGGCATATCTTTCAAAGTTGAGGGACCAAAGCTGTAAAAGTGCAAACTCCAAGGGCCTAATTATAATTTTCCAAACCTTAGGGTCTAAAATGTAACATTTTGAAAAGTGTAAAATCATATTTAAAACCTTACCAGACATAACTTTAATTAACGCTTCTCGTGCTTAACATTTCCATATATTGATTAAAACGCTTAAAACCGATTATATCGTATCACAATACTAGGGAGCTTCATATTAAGGAGTTTCATCTTGGTATTACGTTCTGACTGAGTTGTTGGGTTTACGATTTAAAGTGCCCTAGCTCCTCAAACATTTACTGAATGACTTCTGATTTATGATGGCCCGAATAGTGATATAATAATTCCAAACTCTTCAATCAAACCCATAACTCTTAAAACTAAAGTTCTAGAGTACAATCTTCTTAAGACTCAACATATTTACTCAGGTTGCGTGACGTGGCTGTTTACTATCATTTTATTATATCAACATTCCCCGGTTAAGATTGTGATAAGGTCGTCAGCTTTCATTTCAGAATATTTATTACATCTACCTACCAGGTGAAGTTCATAACCTCGCCTTTACTTATTTTACATGTTTTATAAACCCGCGAGGGGGATACATGCTTGTTACAAACTCTTTTACATACTCGTTTATCTTATAACAATGTGATTACTTTTCAAAGACTTAGTGAAGTTCATAACCTCGCCTTTACTTATTTTACATGTTTTATAAACCCGCGAGGGGGATACATGCTTGTTACAAACTCTTTTACATACTCGTTTATCTTATAACAATGTGATTACTTTTCAAAGACTTAATGAATTCATAATCTCACATATCTTATAAACCCGTGACACCTACTATAAAATCATCTTGTAACCAAATGCAACATCACAGAATCACGCTGGTATTTTGGCAAAGGGTACCGAGCGCTATAACTATCAACCATACCCTAAGGCTTCGATTCATGAGCTAATGGCAATTATACATTAATGTTTCAATACTACTGGGTTAATATCAACGTAACCAAAAATCGCATTTGCATTCAAATTATAGTTACTTAAAAACCTATGGATTTCACTATAACCAATGTAGTTGACTTTTTAGCATGTTTTATCTCAGGTAACTAATGCACGGAGAGGGCGAGGACATGAAGAGAAAATCGTTATCATTCACGACTTTTGTAAATACAGATGTTGGTACCCTCTCTTTTGTAAAAACGTCTAAAAGAAATAATGAATGATAACATATTTTCATAAACGACTCTTATTTGATTTTTTCCTATGATTATAACTTTTTGAAAAGTACCTTGAAGTAATACCCCGCATATTAAGCTTCCGCTGCTAAATGTAAAAAATGAGGGTGTTACACGCCGGTCAGGCATTTTTGATGCATTTGGAGAAATAGTGATTGCCTTGACCAATTTAATATGGTCTTTTGAATCATTCCAGCCCTTATGGTCGTAGAGAGCGAGGTTCTCGATGATTTTCCAAGATTCATCGACATTTTTATCGCGAAGTTTGCCGCCTGCGGTATGGTCAATTTCACACTTAAGATGAAAGGAGACATGATCATATAAAATTTAGATTTGAATTCAGCGATCGATGCCATCATAAGGGACTTTTTGGAGTAAGTCCTTGAAACAAGTCCATGCTTCAGAAAGAGATTCTCCTTGATGTTGTTGGAACATCAGGATGTCATTGTGGAGTTTTACAGTCCTTCCCAGTGGAAAGAATTGAGCAAGGAAACGAGTAGTAAGATCCTCCCATGTGGAGATGGAACCTGCTGGAAGACGTTTAAGCCAATTGCTAGCTTGATCGTGAAGGGAAAATTAAAATAAATGCAGGCGCGTCCTTTCCCTATTCTCAACATTAAGGTTTAGTGAGTCCACTAATTTTAGAAAATTCTTAAGATGTTGGTTTGGATCCTCGGACCGAAGTCGTGGAAAAAGCATCCGTTTTGCACCAACCGGATAGTGTTAGATCGCAGAGGCACCACATTGTTCCCTTCGGGGAGCTCATTGGTGTTTTGATAGCCCTTGTGGCTGGGTTTGAAGTAATCTCCAAGAGTACGGATAGGATTTTCATTAGAAACTAGCCCCCTATAAGTGATAATACAACATTATGATTTCTTACTTAAAAACTACCATTACTCCTCTCATACATGACACAACAAAACTAGCAAGCATTAGAGACCACCCCATTTTCCTCTCATTTCACATGGCAGCAACACACTATAATAACAAGGATTTTCAAGTTCTGGATTAAAGGTTTTTAATGTGGGTTGTTGCGAACTTCATAAGAAGTTTTACAACTCCCTAGGCAGAGTACCTAACTGCTGTAGTGTAGTATGGCAAGACTCGGGGGTTGTTATTGTTCTCTAAAGTAATAGGTTGGGAAGGCTCGAACAGAATATAACAGAGGTCTAAGGGTTGAGAGAAGATTATTTTTGTATTTTTATATTTTATAGAAAGCAAGTAAAATTCTAGTTTTGAGAGGTTTGGTTTGGTTTTAGCTAATTAAACTAAATATAAATCTAAACTACTTTGGTGATAACTAAATGATAAACGAACATATTTACTTAATCATGCACTACTTCCTAGTTTGCTTTTCCTAATCATATTGCTTTGTCACCCTTGTGATGATCTGTGTAAGTATTTCCTTATTCATGAACGAATTACATGAAAACGGCGTCTACGTAATATTCCGTTAAGGCAACGTACAAGTAAGGTAGTATGAAGACTATTACAATGCCCTTAAGAGTACATTACATGCACTAAAACACTTAAGAGGGATCAACCATATTAGGGGTAAGGTAGTATGAAGACTGTTACCGACGGTATCCTTTCTACACACTCGCGTTTCCCTAGACATATATGCCAATTTAATATCTTGGAGAATCCAATCTTCACCAAACAGATCAAAAGATCTTAGATTTCAACAAACTCTTAGACTATTTATAGCTTTATCCTAGCCATGAGATGTGTGGTATAAATAAAAACGCTTGTCAAATCTTGACTATGTATAATAAAAAGGCAAGTTGTTTATACAAAGGAATCCCGTTTCGTACCTTATTTCCAGCTTATCTCTCTTTCATCATCACCTCTATCATTTGCATCACTATCTCCGTCTTCATCATTTTGAATCATACCATAACCTCTAAAAACATCACATTTTCTTTTAAAACTTGTGATATCATTCTTACTACGTGTTGTCTTATGTTGATAGAATGCCTCCCAAAAGGACGTCAACATCTGAAACACCAGCCATAACTTTAGCTGCCATCCAGCAACTCATTACTGATGGTATTACCGCCGCTCTGGAAGCACAAGCTGCTACCATGGCAAATGCCGACAATCCCAATAGGAACACTGGTCCTAGAGAAATTCTTGTAGCAAAAAGAGGAAACTACAAAGAATTCATAAACTGTCAACCTTTCTACTTCAATGGCACGAAAGGAGCTGTTGACCTCATCCGTTGGTTTGAACGTACTGAATCGGTATTTTCTCGTAGCAAGTGTGCCGAGGAAGACAGAGTAACATTTGCTACTGGTACTCTAACCAATGATGCCTTGTCTTGGTGGAATGCATACGCCCAACCTATCAGAATAGAACAAGCCAATATGATCACCTAGACCGAATTAAAAAGGCTCTTGACCAATAAGTATTGCCCTCGAACTGAAGTCAAGTAAATGGAAGATGAATTTTACAACTTAGTTGTAAAAGGAAATGATCTCAAGACTTACGTTAGAATATTTAGAATTAGCAGTCTTATGTCCAATGCATGGACCAAATTCTGAAACTTATGGAACTTTCATCGGAGGATTGCCCCAAAGCATTGAAGGAAACGTTACTGCTTCAAAACCTCAGACTCTGGAGGAAGCCACCAACATAGCTCACAGACTAATGGATCAAATAATAAAGCATGATTCTGTGCAAGAAACCAATAATCATAAACGAAAGTTTGAAGATAAAAGAAACACCATCGAAAACAACAACTACCCTAAATATCGCAACAACAATAACCACTCCAACAATCGCACAACGACAACTATCATAACGATCACAACCGTAACAATGATTACCACCACCAGCAGAATAGAAGACAAGAAACTATTAGGACTTATCCTACCAAAAGATACCATGGAAACCTTCCTTTGTGTACAAGATGCAATATACATTCTATCCAAAGAAAGGTACAAGTCCTTAAAAGCTCAATATACAAGTCATTAAGCATGATCTCTAAAATAGACAAAAGATCAACCGCTGAAAACAACTCTTGATGATATTCAGGTTCGCCACCAGTGATCATCTGAAACCCACTTCCTAAACCCCAAACACCACGCTACAATCCTTGTCATTCATTATTTTATCTAGAATCCTACCCCAAGACACATAGCATAAGTATCAACACTCTTAGAGTTTTGGTGATGTAAGATATGTAAATTTATCTATGAAATAATAAAGGGATTATTTCATTTCATCTTGTTATTTGGTGTTATCAAAACTCGACGTCATTTGTCAATTACATTATGTTTAACTCTGAATACTCCCCTCATACCTTTGAAACACTTATTTACGACAAAAATAGGCATCATTGCAACTAATATCTCGTTATTCTTCTCATTATCTTTTATGATTTTGAAAAAAATCATATTATCTCCTACACATTACCATTTCGATATCATGTTTTTTATTTATTTATTTTTAGATAAGACGATTTATGATCATCTTATTAAAATGAATTAGGACGCTTCTTCATTTGAATAAGAAATTATAAATTCTTAGTTACAAGGAGTTGGACGCTTCTTTTTGTAAGTGATAAATTATAAATAAATAGGTTTAAGTATATAGCATACGTACAAACAAGTTTCTTTCAATCCGTTTGTACAAATAATTCCTTTTCTTCATCATTATCATTATTACCTTCATCATCTGTTCATTTCTTATCCCACATGATTAGCAACTCTCTTACAAAATTATAATCATTCCTTGTCATCTCTCCTGCATTTCGACTAATCTTAAGACGAGATTTCTGTAAGGGGTGGATACTATAACAACCAGAATTTCATCAAATGCAAAATCAACCTATTTTATTATGATCACAATTAATACGGGTAATTTATTCGCTTTAATTACATTATTAGCATTACCAATAACTCTATAACAAAGTAACTTGCATAACTAAAGTAGACGAGCTCACGCAACCTACCTATGGCAATCCTATCTTCATATGTCAAGCAAACATCATAACATATCAAGTCAATATCCATTTTAATCATTTTTAAAAAGTACATTACTCACATAAGTACCATTTGCAACATTAAATCAAAAACAGCTATAAACCGTTATCGTTAATACCTCTAAACCCTAATTCCATGAAAGTTAAATCTAAAGCCAAGTGTACAAGCTACAAAATCATATATACAAGTCAATAACATCCATTTGAATAATAATTTCCCTCTAAAATAAGGTACAAGTCCTTTAAAGCATAATGTATAAGTCATAAATGCATGATGTCTAAATAGCCGTTTTACCTCTGTTTTCCCAAGGAATCATGTATAATCCATCAAGTACAAGTTACAAACAAGTCATATACTTCATTTACATTCTATAATCATTCTCATTTCATAAGATTTCATGGAAATGAAACCTAGAAACCCTAACCCAAGTAAAATACTAAACCATGACCCGTTTCTCGATATTTATCCATCATAAACCTAAACCAACACTCAAATAAGTTTTAATAACTTATTTTGCAACCTTGACAATCATATTCAATCATTATTTCATCATTTCATTTCATTTATACGTAAAATAAATTTGAGAAACCCTAAACGTACCTAAATGGATCATTTGACCCGTTTACTCGTTTTTAACCATTTTAATCCCGAACAATCAACCAGTGCCATTGTAAACTCATAATATGAGTTTACAATCCATTATCTATCATTTTCCCTAGCATGTAAAAAAGTCGAAATCTCAGAAAACCCCTAATGAACTCAATATGTGCCCTAAATGGAACCCACGGCTTAATAACTCATTTTCAACCCTTTTTAACCCAAACCACTTGCGAATTTTCATTAATACTTCTTAATACAAACCTTAAGAACATGTTTCTATCATTCTATGATCAATACACAAGAAATATAAGCCAAGGAAAAGAGTTCGAGCCCTAGAATGCTAAAATAGACCCGCGACCCATTTCATGCTATTTTAACCCATTTAAACTTCTACCCATGTGCAAGCACCTCAATGACAAGCTACTTAATACTCCTAAGCAGCTTATGCACCTCCTTCAACCTTTCTTTGGTCTCAAACTTGGCCACAAATTCCCTCTTATTATTCTTATCATTGATTCCGATAGGGGAATGAATTTTAGTAAATTGCGAGTTTGTAATTGTTAAATAATGTGTATATTTAGTTGGTAACTTTATTTAAAGAAAAATTAAGTAGATTTTTTGTACTAAAGTTTAATTAGTCTTGTCTAAATAATACGTTTATAAAATGTGGTTGACTAAAATCTATTTATTCATATACTAAAATTAGGGGAATGGGACATTGGGTAAACACCTCCACCACAACACTCAAAATAACACAACCAAAAACCACTAATCAAAACCTACCATCTCCCAAAACATTCCTTCCGCCCTCAAAACAACCACGCAAAAACTAAAAATCATCAAAACACCCTACCTTAATCTGCCACATAAAATGTTCAGGACCATGCTGAGATTCCACCCATATATTCACACACTTCTGACCAAAATTCATCGAAACACCAAAACCTAACTATACATGAAAACCTCCAGGAATAATATGCCAACACTACTAAAAGCACAAACACACAATACAAAACCGCAAAATTCACGACCAAAACAGATGCACTGATAAATAACATACCTCCCCGAATAAGTACACACAACACATTACGCTAAATTACCAACCCAACACAACCCCGCCCACCACAAACCCCCAATAAACCACATTGTTAACCAAGTTCCCAACCTAACAAGTATCACTAAAAAAAAAAACAAACAAATAAAAAAAAAAAAAAAATATAGTAAACAAATATATAAACTCATTATATTATTAATATATTAAAATAATTTATAGTTTAAATTAATTATTTAGTTTCGTTTTTAACAATATAAATTATTTATTTTTTATTATATTTTCTTTTTTTACTGTTATAAATTAATTTTATTTTTTTAAAACAATTTTTATTTTTTTATCTATTTATAATTTTATTTTTTTTTTTTTTATTTTTATTATCGTTTATTATTGTTATTTTTGTTTTTATTCATATTAAATAATTTTATTTTTATTATTCTTTAATATATGGTCTTTAATATTATTATCAAAATTATAAGTATATTTAAAAATAAATTAATCCTATACATCAGCCGCGGCACAATGAGGGGTTTCCACCTCTCCAAATTGAGTCTCTAGCTTGATTACTCACCACTTATCCCTTCCATGGCCTCTCCACATCAGTCCCCATGTGTCCTAGATCAGAATCAAAGAACCCTTAGTCACCTAGATGATTTTCAAGTATAAATAGAGGCCATAACCCTTCATTCATTCTCATCCCCCACTTCTTCTTTCTATAACCCAATTGAGCAAACATTCTCTGCTCCATATGATCCTAGGATCATCTAAGAAGATCATTCAAGCAAAGCTTTGAAGATTTGAAGACCCGAAGTGAAGAAACTAGGCGTACGAGCTCATTTTGACCCAAACGACCCATACGACTCCATTTTTGCTCCTTGAAGCTCAAACCCAGGATCATGCTCATTATTTCTGCTCCATATGATCCTAAGAAGACCCAAGATCAGTAATCAAGAGAGAAGTTGAAGCCTTGAAGCCCCGAAGCTCCATTTCTAGGCGTACGAAGAGAAACGACCCCATTTCGACCCGTTCTTGATCAATAAGCTCAAACCCAGGTTCTAAGGATTATACTTCTGCTCCTATGCCTTTATAATGTTCATATGATCCTAAATATACTCTTGTAAAGATTGTCATTAACTCAATCATGCCCATTTTTCCATTTTGATCCAAATCCCGTACACCCGAAAACCCCTAATTTTAACGTTTTTTTCTTAAAACTACATGTTATAATGGTTAAATGTTGTTATAATCCATCCTAACATGCTTAATTAATGTTAATATAACCACTTTATTGATTATTGAAGGAAATTGATCTTAAAAACCACGCGTTTATGTTTTGAAACCCTAATTTAACCCGTTTTGCTTCCTAGCTTAACGAATCGTTATTTTGAACTTTTGTTATGTTAAACCTTCATATTTTAGCTTATATTAACAAGCTATAACCAGGTAATATCATTAGAAAACTTAAAATAAGCTTGCATGGCATTTTGGACTTGTTTTGCAAAAGTATTCTATGCAAGGGGTATATATCGTAACTTTCTGAAACTTATAACTAAAAGGACTGAAAATGTCATTTTATCAAAGTTATAACTATAGGGGTCTATCATGTTACTTTTCAAAGCGCAAGGTTTACTTTGTATATCTTTTAAATTAAAAGGACCAAACTCGTAAAAGTGCAAACTCTAAGGGTGTAATTTGCCATTTTTCATTCACAAGGGTCTTGTTAGGAATTATACTTTGAGTTGATTATGACAAACATATTGAAAGAAGAAGACCAACAAGAACAAAGCTGGAAATAACAATAATGCTAGATTGAAGAAAGATTAGTCAAACAATAATAATGCTCAGCATAAAAGATAAGATACAACATTAATCTGATTGAAGATTAGCGTCAAATATATTTCATGCTGATTTTATAGTTACCTAATTTTAATTTGATCTTATCTTGTCTTGTAAACCCTAGCCTCTCTATATATAAAGAGAGTTAGTCTAGGTCTATCATTCATTCACTTTACAATGTCAACCTAAAGGTAGTTGTGTGACTTTAGGGTCAATCTTGTAAGACAGCCTAGCTTTAGGAGCTAGCTTATAGTAGCTTAGTAGTATAGTAACCTTTGTATCTGATCAATACAATAAAAGTGCTTAATGTTTAGTAGTAACACCTGTTTCTTAATTATGATAGTATTATTTGTTATTCCGTTGGATCATGATTATGATATCCTAGATGAGCTAGATCGGGGATCCTACATGTGGTATCAGAGCTTCGTGGCTCTTGATCTATGATCTACAAGGTGTCGTGTTGTTGTCCATGATGTTCTTGAAGGCCACAAAACCCTATTTCTGAAAATGATATGGTTCGATCATATTTATCTCTGCTTGGTTTGATTTTGTTCTTCATAAGCTGTTTATTGCATAACATAATAATGCCGCATTTTAGTATGGGACCAAACCCCGTTATTATTTTAACTGGCTATGGGGAGTGTGATCTGGGATCAACGTGATGAACTCTAGCTGAGATACAAATTTTTGTTTGTCTCTGGTTAAAGTAATAAGCTTCATGTATCAAACCCTATTATTGTATGTTGTGATTTGATCTTGAATTGATCAATGTCGGTTATGAGCGGTAGGTCTGGGACCAACAATGAACCATAACTGAGATGTAATAATCAAGTTTTGTAAGCACTATTTCAAAAAAAAAAGAGATTATGTATGTTTGGATCTGTTTGTGTTCGGATTATGGCGTGTTCGTATTGTTTATTGTTGCTTGAACCACAAAAATGAAAAGATTAGGGTTTTTATAAACCCTAGTAGAAGCAACAGCAGGCTATGAAAGGGCAGCAGGAACTAGATGCAGGTTTTGGTTTTTCTGGTTTGTGTAACATAATGATACATGTTTCTGGTCGATGATCTAGGTCAAGGTATAGCAACAGGAAATTGTTGTTGGTCAATAATGGACATCTTCACAATATTCAAAGGTTTATACTCTGCCATGTACACTCGTTGTTTCATTTCCTGCTGGGTATATGGTGTTCCTACTGGTTGCTCATTGCTACTACTGGTCGCTCGTGGTTACTCCTGGTTATATGTCGGTTACTGCTGGTAGTTCACGATTTGTGCTGTCTTTTCAAACGGTTTCTATTGGTTGTGTTACATTCCTACTGGTCGTTTGTGCTGGTTGAAGAAAGTACAGATCAGTGACAGTTTTGCAACCACTCAGCAACAGTCAGTGACAGCTTTAGTGACAGATTTGAGACAGAAATATGGTCACTAATGACAGTTTTGGTTTGTACGGGTAGCTTTGTCCGATATAGCTAGTTTGTACCGCTAGCGTTGGCCGATATCGGATGACACACACATTTTGGGTTTTGGACGCGTTTGGATCTTGAACGATGATGATGTTTATGGCTCGTTTTGGAGATTATTTGAAGAAGACATTTGATTATTACTTATTTGATGTTGTAGTTGATTTTCACAGGTTTTGTGTTCTTATCATATCTTAAAGGAGTGGTCACCTTTAAGATAACTTGTTCGTGATTATAAGGGCGTGACGAAGACTTGATGAATCTAGCAAAGGTGTACGATCTACCTTATGATGTTTACTATGTAACATTGCTATCACTTTAAGGAGTTACGTTATTGTGCTCAGTGTCTCATTTAATAGAGGAATGAGGATTTTGTCAAGAGACATAGGTCTACTTATACATAGCAGGTATGAGACTCGACGTCATGTGGATAAACAGGATATAAGACACAAGTTTGGGAAATTCAACTTCTTCAACAAATTCGTATTATTCGTTTTTCTTCATCATTGATAATTTGCTGCTTGGAGCCTACTAAGTCCATGATTCAAGAGATGGTAAACATGTTAAGGGGAAGCTTATTGTTTATTTACCATCTACATGCACTCCTATTTGATATGACAAAAAGGGGAAGAGTGCATGGATTAAGGGGAAGTCTTCATCTTTATTAGCTTCAGGGGAAGCTTGTGCTTATGAGTTTTGTCATTATCAACTAGGGGAAGATTGTTAGGAATTATACTTTGAGTTGATTATGACAAAACATATTAAAGATAGAGGACCTACAAGACAAAGCTGGAATAACATTAATGCTGATTGAAGATTAGTCAAGCAATATTTAATGCTCAGCTAAAAGATAAAGATCAACATTAATGCTGATTGAAGATTAGTCAAATAGTATTTCATGTTGATTTATAGTTTCCTAATTTTATTTGATCTTATCTTGTCTTGTAAACCCTAGCCTCTCTAGTATATAAAGAGAGGTAGACGTCTAGGTTTATCATTCATTCAATTCATAATGTAAACCTAAAGGTGTGTGTGTACTCTAGGCGTCAAGTCTTTGTAAGACGCCTAGCTTTAGGAGCTAGCTTATTAGTAGCTTAGTAGTATAGTAAGCCTTTGTATCCAAATCAAATACAATGAAAGGCTTAATGTTTAGTAGTAACACCTTATTCTTAATTATGATTGTATTATTTGTTATTCCGCTAGATCATGATTATGATATCCTAGATGAGCTAGATCGGGGATCCTACATGTCTAAAATGTAACATTTTGAAAAAGTATAAAAACATGTTTAAAACCTTACAAGACATAACTTTAATTAACGCTTCTCGTGTTTACTATCATTTGCTATATCAACCTTCCCTGTTAAGATTGTGATAAGGTAGTTAGCTTTCATTTTGGAATATTTATTTCCCAACTACCTATCAGGTGGAAGTCATAAACCTCGCTTTATTTATTTACATGTTTTATAAACCCGCGAGGGGGATACATACATGTTTACAAACTCTTTTACATATTCGCTTGTCGATTTAATGAATTCATAATCCCATATTTCAATCTTTTCAATACTTTATAAACGTGTGATACCTGATATAAACCATGAATGCATGTGTTTTTTCAACTGTATGCTATGCTGATATATTATTGCCTAAGTACATGAAAATATCTATTTGGGTAGTATCTCCTAATATCCCTTTAATATCTCTTAAATATCTTTTTGGGTAGTATCTCCCAATATCTCTTTAATATCTCTTTGGGTAGTATCTCCCAATATCTCTTTAATATCTCTTTGGGTAGTATTTCCCAATATCTCTTTGGGTAGTATCTCTTAATATCTCTTTAATATCTCTTTGGGTAGTATCTCCTAATATCTCTTTAATATCTCTTTGGATAGTATCTCCTAATATCTCTTTAATATCTCTTTAGGTAGTATCTCCTAATATCTCTTTAATATCTCTTTGGATAGTATCTCCCAATATCTCTTTAATATCTCTTTGGGTAATATCTCCTAATATCTCTTTAATATCTCTTTATGTGATTCATGAGTTTAGGGTAATAATACTATTCTCCATGATAATACTATTCTCCATGATAATAATGTTCTCCATGATAATTATCCCTACAATACCAGTATTTAGACTATAACTTGTATTCAACTATTACATTTCAAACCTATGAATATCACTCAACCTTTGTGTTGACTTTTTAGCATGTTTATCTCAGGTAATTGAGCAAGTTGCGGTACGAAGTGGCATGGACTCGAAGATGGCTGAACTGTTATCATTCAAACATAATGTTTTAGATTTTGGGACCTGCATTTTGTAAAAACTCTGATTATAATGAATGATAACTAAATTTTTCCAACAACATCTCTTTTAAAGTTGTTTTCTATGATTATGATTGTTATATCCATGAAGTAATACCCCAGATTATCTTTCGCTGCTATATTGTAAAAATGGGGGTGTTACAATATTAAGCACTAATAAGCAAAGAAAACACAAACATAATCATTTAAAATAAGCAAACAAGATAAGCAGTACTAAGTGAATATAACTAACAGTTTTAACTCAAATCATAAACAAAGGAAATTTAAACTACAAGACAGCATAAATAAGCAACAAACATTAATAATAAGCAGGAATAAGCAGTAATAAGCAATAAATAAGTAATAAATAAGCAAACAGTGAAATACGTAAAAAATGAAAAAGAGAGTACATTTCCCTTTGCTCTAAATAAGGGCAAATAAGCTCTTAAGAGCTTTGATTACAATC
>BQNB010132401.1:0-18632 GCA_026074375.1 Tanacetum coccineum
AGGCATGGATTGGTTGTCTGATCACAAGGCTGAAATAATTTGCTATGATAAGGTAGTGAGGATACCACTAGTAGATGGTAAAGTGCTTAGAGGGTTAGGAGAAAAACCAGAAGAAAAGATGAGGCAGCTAAAGAGTGCTAAGGCAAAAGAGAAGGAACAAAAAGAGATAGAAGTAGTGAGAGATTTTCCTGAGGTATTCCTGGATGACCTATCTGGATTGCCGCCTATTCGGGAAATTGAGTTTCGAATTGGGTTAATCCCTGGAGCAACACCGGTAGCAAAGTCCCCCTATCGTTTGGCACCTTCTGAATTGGAGGAGTTGTTGGGACAACTCAAGGAACTCTAAGACAAAGGTTTCATTCGACCAAGCTCATTGCCTTGGGGAATGCCAATATTGTTCGTTAAGAAAAAGGATGGTTCTTTTAGGATGTGCATTGACTATAGAGAATTGAACAAGTTGACTATTAACAATCGTTATCCGCTTCCTAGGATTGATGATCTATTTGACTAACTGCAAGGGTCGTAGTTTTTCTCTGTGGTATATCTTATATCATAACACTAGAGAGAATATTCTAGAGAGAGAGAAAGTGTTTCTTTGTAAATGAAAATAATAACTAGCTTACCTCTTCCAAAGTTAGAAGAGGCTATATATAGTACTTACAATATATCGGATATTCGTACCCGACTTAAAACCGAAAAACGTACTATTAACTATTAAACTACGAGCTATAATAAACAGGAAAATACAATGGGTGACCAAGTCTTTTTCTAATATCTAACATGGAGTCATCATACTTCGGTTTATGTGTATATTTCTTGCTCTTTCCTAAAGAACAGGCAGAGCACATGTGATCTTTCTGATACTTTAGTGTGGGTAGTCCTCGGACAAGACCTTGTTTGTCAAGTTCGTTGATATAACCAAAGTTTAGATGAGACACCCTTCGATGTCATAACCAAGACTTAGTCTTTGAAGCTTTTGATAAGAGACAAATAGGAAAGGACTGCATCATCTCTTCTAGTGACAGAGTCTATAAATTTGAGCCCCTAGATCCCTTGAGTAAGTCAACACCTTCCAGGTCACGAACGAAATAGGTGTGTTTGCGAAAAGCCACTTCGACATCAGAGTCACAAAACTACCCTACTATAAATAAGTTGTGTCCTAACCCTTCCACATAGTAAACCCGAGAAATCATTACATTTCTAATTTGATAATCCCCATAACCTCTGATTGCTGCAACATGATCATTCCCGAATCTAACAGTGCCCATGAATTTGCTAACAAAGTTGATGAGCTGAAAGCGTGTTAGGAATCAGGAAAAGACTCGGTCACTCTTAAAATACGTAGCTCGTAGATCTTAGATAGTTTTTTGGAACATTATTAAGCTAGTTAGACCAAAGCCCATGGAATCCAAGGCCCAACCGGCCATATGATTGTATAAATACCCTCTCCATAGCTTAGAGAGGGTGTTGGTTGGTTTCATTTCTCACACACACATATTAATCTAATATTCTCTCTTCTCTTTCTCTCTTTAGAAACCTTCCTTCCATACTTTCTCTTCCTAGTTCTTCATTGATTGGTTAAGTGTTTAGATAATACACATATTCTACAATTAGTATTAAGAGCCATAGGGTGATTTTGTCATCATTTTAAATGCTTTAAATCATGTCATATGGCTTTCTATTATTTTAGATAACAACTTGGTCATCATTTTAAAGGCAAGTATTTTGTCAAAAAGAAAACTTGACCTCACAACGAGAAATTAATTTTTCTCGGGTATGAACTACTTTATATTTATACAAAGGCTTGTGTTTACTTTGCAACACAACCCGTGCTTTCTATATACAATAAATGTACATGTTAGTGCATTTATTTATCAAAATAAGAGAAATCTTATTTTTTAAGGTGTTTATTTTAAAATAAATTTAATCATCTCAAAGTTTCATCAGAAAATGATTTTCAGAGATTTTTGACCACTCAAACAATGACTACAACTCTTTAACTAGAAAACGGGTTATTATTTGAGGGGGAGAAAATGTTAAATAATCTTCTTCAAAAATCATCATGTGATAAAAGAAAAAGGTTTTAAACAATAACGGATTAATAGTTAAAGGGGAGTTAATTAAAATTAACTTATTTGAGCTTTATATGTTATGTGTTTAATCCTTTAGGGCCTTAATAACAAAAACAAGTAGCTTAGTATAGGTTATAAAACCTTTAGGGACTAATTGTGCCAAAATGTAACTAGATTTTGCCTTAGGAAAGATATTAAAAGAAAATGCAAGGGATATGAATCTAGGGGGTGAAACTGCCAAAAATTCAAAGTTTTAAACACGAACACCCCCACCCCGTCTCTTTCTCGTCACAAACACAAACACACCCTTATTTTCCTTTCTATCCATTGATAGGACTCGACTCAATCAAGAACATCATCATTTTGTGGTTTTCAATCACCAAGGTAATCTACAAGCTTGTTCATGATAATCTCAACATCATTAGGTTTCAAAGAATTAGACTAAAACACAATGATTTACTCAAAGATCCTAGAAATTGGGTTAGTGTAGAATATATGTG
Organism: Tanacetum coccineum; assembly: GCA_026074375.1. Classification (NCBI taxonomy): domain Eukaryota; kingdom Viridiplantae; phylum Streptophyta; class Magnoliopsida; order Asterales; family Asteraceae; genus Tanacetum; species Tanacetum coccineum. The sequence goes on from BQNB010132401.1 coordinate 2,573, forward strand.
TTATCTAATCTCACAAAGAAATGGCAAAGAACTAAAGAGATAAAGTGAAGGGATGAACACTTTTAGAGAGAGAAAGGAAGAAAGAATATTAGATTGATGTGAAATGTAAAAGTAAACAACCAACCCTCTTTAAGGTGTGGAGAGGGGTATTTATACTATAAGAGTGGTCGGCCATGGACCCTTAATGGGCTTACCATGGGCTTTCAGCCTTTCTACCTTATCAAGGTTCCCAAAACTATACGCCTATCTTACGATATTATGGAAGTGACAGATACTTTTCGTATTCCTAACAATCTCCCCCTAAGGGAGGTCATTCCATTTTACAAAATGGTTAATCCTAGCATACTATGCTTGTCTTTAGTCTTGAGCTCGTAGTTTTTAAACTTCAATCATTAACTTGTGATATGTTATAGTGATCTTTGAATTTAGGCTTGAGCTTGTTCCATTAAGCTTGACTTGTGAGTGAACTTAAACTTCTTTGAGATCATCAACCAAGCATAATCTCTTGTCATTTTCTTGAGATATTTTTGCCATCTTGTGTACTTGTGACGTTCGGACCAACATGCTCACACTTTTCTTGAGATTGAAAGCTTGAATAAAACATCTTTCTTGATGTTCTTTAACTTTAACACTTCGTCGCTTTAAGAAGGACGTGCGGTATCAGAGTAGCAGAAGTCTTGAAACATGTACTTGAGCTTTCATAATGTCTTTACATATGTCAATCAAGTATGAGCATGTGGCTATGAATCTTGACTTGTCTTGATCCAACTACTGCTACCATCAGGATTACCTGCATTAAAGGGTTAGTGATAATCAACATGTATGGAGGAAAGTGTCTTTGTTACTTCGTCAAATACTATTGTGTTGGGAATTAAACTCATTAGACTTAGTACTTCTTAAGTTATAACTGCCAGTATAAACCAGTTAATACTGCTAGGCATAAGTTAGTACTGCCAGTACTAACTTAACACTACTGAAGAGATTAATACTGTTGATAAAGTTTGAAGACTGCATGAAGATAAAGACGTGTGAAAAGATATGTATTAGTTATCTTATGTATATTCTATATATTTAGAAAGATATACATAGAAGTTTAATGTTTTAGAAGATTCATAGTTATCTTGTAAAGGACTCCTTGGTGTATAAAAGGGGGTCCTAGGATGTAAAGTCTGAATCACCAAAAACATAAAAGTCATAGCTTCAAGGTTGTTTTGTAGCCCCAATACTATTAAGAGTGTTTGTTTTATATTGAAGCTGAAAGTTTAGTAAACTATCTTGTTATTCATATTGTTATTACTGTTCCATTGAGTATACTTCTTGGTGGTATAAACTAGATTCTGTATAGTTTATATCATACACTCAAAGTTTCATTCTTAGTACCTTTGGATTTATCCAAAGATACTAAAACTTACATCAAGCTAAGGAGTTAAAGATCTATTCATTGGGATCAACAAGTGGTATCAGAGCAGGTTGTGAAGCTTTGAATAAGAAGAAACAAAAACAATATATACTAGATCAATTTCTTAGTGTTAAGATGTAAGCGGGAACTACTACTACCACTCTGACTGCAAGACTCCCTATCCTCAACCCAGGGGACTATGATCTTTGGTTAATAAGGATAGAACAATACTTTCTTATGACTGATTACTCTCTATGAGAAGTAATTAAGAATGGTAACAAAGTGCTGAAGAAAACTGTTGGAGATGTTGAGCAGGTTTATGATCCTACTTCTGTAGAAGAAAAGCTGGACAGGAAGAATGAGATAAAAGCTAGAGGAACTCTATTGATGGCACTCCCAAATAAGGATCAACTGAAGTTCCATTCATATAAAGATGCAAAATTGCTTATAGAAGCCATTGAGAAGAGGTATGGAGGAAACAAGGAATCCAAGAAAGTTCAGAGGACACTACTCAAGCAACAATATGAGAACTTTGCAGGATCAAGTTCAGAAACAATGGATCAAACTTTTGATAGGTTGCAAAAACTTATTAGTCAGTTGGAGATTCAAGGCGAAGTTATTTCACAAGAGGACATGAACTTAAAACTGTTGAGAAGTCTTCCATCTGAATGGAAGACTCATGCTTTGATCTGGAGGAACAAAGAAGAAATAGAGACCATCAGTTTGGATGACTTATACAACAACTTGAAGATATATGAACCTGAAATTACAGGATCATCAAGTACAAGTCAAAATCCACAAAATGTGGCTTTTGTGTCCTCCAACAGCACTAACAGCAATAGCAGCACAAATGAAGCAGATAACACTGCTTATGGAGTTAGTGCTGCTCATACTCAAAGTAATCCTACATCTAGAGATAACCTTAGTGATGTTGTGATCTGTGCTTTCCTAGCTAGTCAGCCCAATTCTCCTCAACTTGCATAAGAGGATCTAGAACAAATTGATCCTGATGACCTAGAAGAAATGGATTTACAATGGGAAATGGCCATGCTGACAATTAGAGCTAGGAGATTCATCAAGAGGACAGGCAGGAAGTTGGATGTAAATGGTCAAAGAGTTGGATTTGACAGGTCTAAAGTGGAGTGCTACAATTGTCATAAAAATGGTCACTTTGCAAGAGAATGTAGAGCTCCTAGAAATCAGGAAAACAGAGGAAGAGAGAATAGTAGAAGAATTGTGATAGTGGAATCTCCCACTAAAAATGCCTTATGTAGGTCCTTGGTTTAGGATCTGATTAGCCTTTGTAAGACGATAGCTAACTTGAATAAATCCAAATCAACTATGTGAGAGAACATGACTATGAATATTCATGTGTAATGCAGGAATCTTAACACAAAGATTAAGAAGACAAATCTAATAATACTAAATTTGTATTAAGCTCTAATGTTCTATTGGATTTTTCAATCAAGTACATAATATGTGCCTTAGGGTTCTTTTTTCCATCAGGAAAACCCTAATGGCATTTACAAACGTGTGAAAGATTAATACATATCTTTCTAAGACTATCTCCTAAGATTTCTCTAAGATAACTATTTACTATTCTAGCTTAACATAAACAGACCTTAATTGAACAGACTTAACTAAATTTGATAGTACTGATACTCTACCACAGTACTAAACTTAGTATGCAGACTTAACTTAGTACTGCTGTATCAACTCAGTACTTACCAGACTAACTATTACTACCAGACTTAATCTGTCTATATACCAGTATTAAGTCTTTTACAATCTTTTTCCCATATCAATCTCCATACACTTGATCTTCAACTTGTGACTTCAATTCCTTCAATACATTTCGTGATCTTTACTTTAAATACATTTAGCTTTTTGTCGGATGTGTAAATAGAATTCTTCAAGTTATTCTTGATCTGCAATACCTCAAGTCATCTCCTTTTAATCTTTGCAGCAACTATTCTTCAAATTTCTTCAGCAATCCGTCATATCAGCAACATTGACAATATGTACATCAAATCATATAGTTTCAGTCTATTTCTCATCAACTCCAGTGTGTTAACTTCTGTGGAGAGGTGAATCAATTGAATTTTTTAAAGGTATTGTTGTTCTTTACCAGTTAGCCATTCACTCTGGAGTAGTCAGTCCTTTGGCCACCAGAAAGGTGCATGTCCATGGTTGACTAAAAACCATTTCAACTCTTAGTACATTAAACATTGGTGAGTTGAATACCATATGGTTTTTGGCAAACCTTACAGCCATAAAGGATTTGATATGCCTTTAAACTTTTGTGTTTGACTCAGGCTTGTTAATCCTTTTGAGAACCTGAAAAGGTAAATTAGGGTAGATGATAAACTTGGTCATACTCTTTGTACATGATAACTTTGTGAGTTGACATTACCTCCACTGTTGATAACGTGTCAACCATCTATTTGGATTTATTCATTTGTCTTTACAAAAGCCTTTATCTTATAGTCTAGTTATGGTTTTACCACAGCCTTTTCCACAAACCACATTAACTTGGGGATAGCCACTATTAACTTAATATAGTTATGGTGAGTGTATTACCATACATACTCATTTGTCATGTTTTCAATCCATATGAACGGATTTGTGGAGTCTTTACCAAGAAGCCGTTGATCCTGGAATAAGCCTGCCCTTATGTCTGTTGACATGTGAAACAACTGATAAACCATTTGTTGTGTTAGTACATCTGCACCTCCAACCAAGTGTTATCCTTCTTATCTCCATCCTAGAATTCTAAATCTTCAAATCATCACTATCTTCCTAACTACAGCTTGTTTTCCATAATTTTCAAACATTTTTTATAGCAATACCTCATCTGGTTTTCCTCCTTGAAAGTTCTTATTTAGCATAGTTTGCATATCTCAGCTGATAATAGGTTTTTTTCTTTGCAATTATATTTATATATATCCTTTGACTCTATGTTTATACAGTGTACTCTACAGGTATCATAATATCTCCAATTATTGACCTCTTGCTGACTTATCAATATCCTAAATAGGTTTGTACTAGAGGTTCTCAAAAAATATTCTTTAAATTCTTCTATAATACTTCTCTAGCTCATCCTCTGGTCCATCAATCCCATATCTAGTCATTAACAATTCTTTATACTCAGTAAGAATCACTCTCTTATAGAGTTATCCTTCAGCATAGCACCAAAATTAATGTACACTGTATCAGTTCCATCTTCCCTAACTATTTGGTACAATCCTTTTTCTCCTTGCTTGATGATCTTATAGGTAGCTATACTAGGTGACTTCATAGCTACAGGAACAAGATTAATAGGAATTTTAGTACCTGAGACAGAAATCTACTATTTTTTTTTCCTTTTTTTTTTATCTTCTTGTTCACTAACTTCATCTGAATCTTCAGAATCATCCTTATCAAGGTCTGTATGTAATCCTTTTCTTGCCATCTGTTTTCTCCTCTTTCCAGACTTCTTGGCTGGCTCAGCATCCTTTGCTTCATCATCTTTCAGTCTTTTTGTAGTCTTTGTCTGGAGCTCTTCACCAAATCTTTTTAAACTAGCTTTAGTGGCTTCAAAGTTTATTGGTGCAATAGGTTCACACCTGTTTCACTAGCTTATCACAAAATTCTTCTTAACTTCTTCAAAACTCAAATTCCTTCAGGGAGATATCTTCCATGTCCCTGATTATTCAAGTAATTCTATCATTTATGTCCTTTTGCTGTGTTTGGGTCATGGGCTTATTTCTTTTAGCTCCTTCTCTTCTCCTCTGCAAAATATTTCTTCTTTGATGTACTAGATAACCATCTTCTTTGATAAATCTTCTCCCTTGTCTAGTCAATTCATTGCAATGCTTTTTGACCAAAATCTGCATTAGCTTCAATCTTTGCTCTAATTAAATCTTAATCTTCATCTATGTATTGGTTGAGCTTTCGTATTGAATTGAGCTCTCTTTTCTTCTGTTGCTCATTTTAATTCTTCTTCTACTGCTATTCTTTGTGCTAGGAGAGAATCCAAATGTACTTGTTTTAGCACCTCTTCTTTCTATAATGTATCCAATCTGATTGCTTCAGCAAGGCTTGATTCTCCTGTCAATATTTTGTTCCTTTGACTTCTTAGGAGTTTCTTCAATGATCATAGGAGCTTTTCCTGCTCTTTGGCCTTTATCAGGAGAAGGAATAGACCTTTTAGCACTGCCAGTACTAACTTGTTCACTAACAGTACTAAGTTTAATACTGCCAGTATTAACTCCTTCAGCAGTATTAACTTCTTTAGCACCAGTATCAACTTCTTCTTGAAAAACCAAGCTTGAGACAACCTTCTTTCCCTTAGTCTCTTTTCTTCTCTTATATCTCACTTCCCATATTAATCTATGGACTTCGCTTTATAGAAGGCAAACCCTTGAGAGAGTTTTCGGCTGCTTCAAGAGTATTTGGACTTATGTCCATACACTTGTTCTTCCTCCTGATGCCATTGTACCTTTTGTCATTGAAGGAGTATGCAGTCCTTGTACAAGAAGCTAGGAGGATCATCTTGATTTTCTCCTCCCCCTTAGACCTTAGGTTCTTCCTTTTCAGATGTCTGATAAACCAATATTTCTCCTTTTCATAAAAACCCTTCAGTTCTTCACTTTCTTGACTAACTTAACAAGTGCATTCCCATTGTCAGCTTGGTTTGTTGAGGTCCGTTTCCCTGGCTGTCGATTTTGTATCAACTGAGGACTACTTGAAGTAAATCATCCATTGTCAATTTGTTCGTGAGCCGTTCTTGTGGGGGTGAGTAGTTGGTTGGTGAGACAGAGATCGGCTCCTCAAAGGTGTGTTCAAATGGTGCAGGTTCAGTTTCAGGTATAGGTGTAGGTGTAGGTATGGATGCAGGGATAGGGGTGGAGATTGTACTGAGAGTGATGTTGTGGATGTACGGAAGTGTGGATGCTGATGGTTGAGATTGAGTTATAGCATGATGTTCTTGACCTACATTTGGATTAGTAGTAGCAACAAGTAACATAGCAGACAATAAAGGTCTTGGTGCCCCTCGAAAACCCTTTTTCATATTCCCAAAGATCTTTTTGGTCAGGGTCACTGCCATAATAATGGTGTTTGTTTCTGTTTGTTATTCAAAAATCAGCTGTTACAGAAACGAGGATACATCAAAACTTCATCTTACAATTTTTCATATTTGCACCACCATAAATCAATAAAAATAAGTTTTGAAATTATTTTAAACTCTTATCAGTGGATAGACAAATCAAAGCAGTAGCAATATTGCTACCAAATTGATCTCATCCACCACTTTTAGAGCTTATACAGTGTAAAAGATGGTGGACTAAATATCTCCATTGGGGTGTGAAAAAATTTTCAAAGGTTGAGGGTTTTCCATCAGATGGATACCAATTTGCCACATACCTCAAATAAAATCATCTTTTTGGCAACTTTGTAATACCTGTGGCATCTACTAATGTAGTGTATCTCTAAATGTACCCTCAGTGATTGTGTACCCGATGGTATCAATGGTTGCATGTATTTCTAGAGTCCCATCAGCTATAGTATTGGTAGTAGCAGTCTGCCAAAACTGTTTTACAAGGGAATCATAGATAGTTGGATTAGAAGTTAAGGCATACCTGAGGTTGGAACCTCGGAGAAAATCTACTATCTCAGCAAATAACACCTGCACTTTCGTCAGGCTTGCGCAAAAACCCCACTTGATTGTGTTTGTCACAATATTTTAATTGGGCCATGAGACAACCGTATCAATAAGAGGGATGAATGTTTACTTGGGTTTTGATGCGAGTGAGGTTGTAGATGCTGGTAACAGGACGCTTGACTATTTTCGTTATAAAATTAAAGAAGATTTTTACTTTGCGAAAAGGAGATAGCAATAAAAAGATAAGTATGAAAGAGAAATCAAAACTTTATTTTATATAGCACATCTATCGAGAATCGAATAAATAAGCCATTAATATCATGAACGGTTACACTTTAAACAATTGTAAAAGCAGAAGAAAGTCAAAGTTCCCGCAACCAGCATTAATAATAACCTACCAGTATTAAAAATTACACTACCAGACTTAATTTTGGTCAAACAGAATTAATTAAGAATCAACCCGAATTAATTCTTTTGCAACCAGAATTAAGTATGTACTGAAGATGTACAAAAGCTAAAACCTTATCACACCTGCCTTTCATCTGCACATCCATGCTATGCCTACAAAAACAAATTAGTTTGAAACAAAGAAAACCATATTGCAAGAGAGTGTATAGACAGAATTAATGAAATTAAATCTAAGAATAATACTGCTTAACTACCTGTTTTATATATGAACTAAAAAAAACTAAAAATTTACGTTTTTTTAGAATATTAATGACTACACTAGCTACCAGAATCTAATCAAAACTATACAACTAAGCCTCCATTTTAAATGTAGCTATGGGTTTATGCCAATACCATGCTAACCACCAAGTAATTAAACCGTGGTCCATCAAAAGGTTTGGTCAACAGGTCAGCTACATTTAAGTCTGTGTGAATTTTCTTCCACACTAATGAGCTATCTTTCATAACAATCTATAATAAAGTGGTGACGTATCTCGATGTGCTTTGTCTTGGAATGATATACTAGATTCTTCACAATGCATATTGTGCTTTCGTTGTCAATGTGGATTTTGGTATTCATAAAATTGAAACCATAGTCCAGTAATTGATTTTAAACCCACACATTATCCACAGCAGCTACATTATTCTGCTTAAGTTGTTGAAGTAGACCACTATTATCTGTTTCTTACTTGCCATAAGATACAGTCTTTGTCCAGATATTGACAACCCACCTGTTGTGTATTCCTATCAAGTTGAACACCTTAATCACTATCAAGGAATGCTTCCAGTCAATGGGTGATTCATTAGGATTACCTAAGCCCAAGTTTGGTTTGCCCTGAGAGACTTGAAGATTCTCTTAACAGCATTGAGATGAGAAGTTTTGGAGTTACCTGAATACGTGAACCAAAACATATTTATACATAAATTATATAGGTCTAGAGGCAGTTAAAGTACATGAGGGAACCTATAACATGGATCTGTACAATGTACATCTACATCAATTGCTTTCTTAATCCTTTGTCAGAGGCACCTGGGTCTCATGGGTTGTTATGCAGCTTTCACATTTACAAGGATCAAATTTTTTGATTATCTCAGCTACATAACTTGTCCTGAGATATGTAGCTTCCTCCCTTGTTCTGTTTTGACTGTCAGACCTAAGGAAAAATGTGAGTTCACCTATGGAACTCTATCTTGAAATTTGCTTTTCATCAAGGCTTTCAAACTCATCACACCAAGGACTTGTTGGTAGAACCACAAAAATGATATCATCAACTTAACACTTGAACCAGCATGGTTATTCTTTTTGTCCCTTTTAATGAATAAAGTTTTGTACAATTGTGCCCCTCTTGTAATCCAGCTTTTCTAGGATTGTCTGTGATAAAGTAGATTCAAGCTCTAGAGATTGATGCAGTCCATACAAAGATTTGACCCCTTATAAACCTTTGTAGGATGATTGGATCAACAAACCAGGCGGTTGTGAGACATAAAGCCTCTTTATCTATAGCTGATACAGAAAGCACTTTTTAAGCCATTTGAAATACTATGAACCACCATAAATCTGAGGCAAAGGCTATAATAGAAGCTGTAGCTTCTATTCTTTGCCATAGGAGGCATAAACCTCATCATAGTCAATACCTTCTTACCTGCGTGTGTACCCTTTGTCCACCAATCTTGCTTCTATCTCTCACAGCCAACTCTTTATCTCTTTTATTCTATTGACCCAATTGGTTACTAAATCACCTTCAGTTCATAAGGGAAGGATCTACAAGAACCCATACTTGTTGTAGCTTGAACTGTAACAGTTCTTCTTGCATGGCTTGAACCCAACCTCATCTTGGAGAGCTTCAGTAATCTTTTTAGGTTCCTCCTGAGATAGAAAACAGAAAAAACTATACACATGCTGTTGATACTTTGTGATTGTTTCTTTGTGATGTTGAATATAACTGAGAAGAGCATGAGCTCCTGATTTTTTCTGCACTTTGCTTCTAGTTTGCACAGCTGACTTAGGATCACCAAGTATTTGACTTTTTTGGGTGAATATTATGAATCCTAAGTGTAGGAGTAGGACTGACTTCAATTTCTGTAGGAAGACTATTGAAGTCTGTTACACACCCTCCTACATTATTAGATGCTCATTCAAAAATTTCCTGTCTAAGACTTGTGAAAGATTTCGAGCTCTGGACATAGGTGATCATCATGATAAGCCTACCAGTATTAAATATCTGACTACCAGTATTAACTGATAGTAGTACTGGTAGAGGTGTTTTCAGGACTGGTCACTAAATGGTTTTAGGGCGAATTATTTGTTCATTCTTCTTCGTAAAAAGCTTGAATTTAGGTTTATCTTCTAAAGTATCAGTCGTAGGAAAACCTTATCCTCTTTGCAGAGGGTAATGTCATGATCCTTCTCTTTCTTTGACTTTGTGGAGATGGTCCTTGTGTCAACTATTTCTTCAGGAATCGGTACAGATGAAGGTACAAATATAAGTTCTTACATCTCATCTTTTTTCCTTCGAAAGGCATTAGATTTGGAGTTTGTGAAAGTTCTGACATTGTTAGTTTTATCTGAAGTGTACATGCATGTGGGGTTAGTGATTCTCCAAAGATCAGGTATATAGTTCATAGAATCTAGTAAGATAGTCATTATCATCATCCATACTATATCATATCTTTGACATTGGGGTTTATCTTCAAGAAAATTAACATGCGGATTTACTTCTACTCTTTTGGTTACTAAATTATTAACCTTTTAGGCTTTGATATTTAGAGGAGTAACATCTAAGTTTCTTCTTCAGATTTTCCATCAAATTTGCTCCAAGCACCAATAAGTGTTTCTTGCATTGGTAACTATGGAACCCAAAAGGTCTTATGTAATTATAATTTGTTTGTGGCCAACAAATGCTCATTTGGAGTTTTGTTTTGAGGTTTTGTCAACTACCTTTACCCTATTGATAATTAGCAAGCATGTATAACTGCTTTTGCCCAAAAAGTTGGTTGGTAATGAGAGATATCTGCTAGCTTAGTTCTTAGCTGGGCCTCATTTAGGGTCCTGTTCTTTCTTTCAGCAACTCCATTTTGTTGTGGAGTTCTGACATTACTTTACTCTTGTTTTTATCCCTTGTTCCACAAAATTCAAGCTATATCCTCTATTCTTTAAATTCGTGACATTATCTGATCTAATGATTTAACCTATGTCTAAGCTGGTTTTCATATGCCTAATAAATAGGTCTGAAGAATGCCACTAGATTTTCATCACTTAGAGGCCAAAAGAATACCCAACTAAAGCTGGTACTCTTCAGTAATTACATTAGCTATAACTTGCTATATTAATGCTTTTCACAGAAGTAGGACCATAAAAAAATCCTTTGCAGGTGTGTAGTGTCAGTGGGTTTATCTTCTTACTTGGCTTTGTAGGAGGCCCTGTGTTGTTTGCCTTTTTATGGCAGGCACACTCATGTATGGTCATATTTGAAAACCTTGGAAGGTAGACCTCTGATCCAAGGTTTCACTTCTAACTGTGTTTGTTTAGGTTTTTTAAAATTGATATGACCTACCTTATATGCCATAATTTAGATTCACAGTTGTGGCTTTAGCATATCAAACAAGGCAAAAACTTTTGTAGGAGTAGGTGTCTTCATATCAAAAACTGTACATATTGTGGTGTCTAGGGACCTTTAAAAGTTCATCTGTTTTTCATCAGGATATTAAAGTCAGAAGACACAAAAAGACATCTCAGTTTCGGTAAAATAGAACCTTGTGCTTGCTTATCAACATATTTGTATATTGAGAAATAGTTAAAATTGCACTAATTCTTTACAAAAGATACGCTGTCAAAATCTAAATTACCAACTCTTATTTTTTCTTTACCACATATGTAGCCTTTGCGATACCCCCAAAGGTAACAGATCCCCTTATTTTCTCTTTATTATTCTTAATTTTATTTTTTTTTTTAATTGAACTTTTATTTTTTTATTTATTGAATTCTTCAAAATCATTCCAGTTGATCTTGGTTACCTGTCATGTGCTCTGAGCTTCCACTATCAAATATACCTCTATCTACCTGTTCTTCGGTGGATGTTCCTGCACATTAAAAAGAGAAATTAGTCTCTTCTTAGGGAACCCAGGGCCTTTGCAGGCTTGGGTCTGCTTGTGGACCTTTTAGATTCACAGTTCTAATAAAAGTCGTCCACTTGTTATAATGGAAGTTTGTTCTAGAGTTCCTCCAATTATTAAACTTGTGTAGGTCTTATCAGCAGGAAATCCCCTAATTCCATTACAGCATTAGGAATGAGACCATCTTGTGTTGTTGTATTTTGCAAAGGGTCTTCTTACAGATGAATATGATTTTGAAAAATCCCTTCTTTGATTAATTTGATTCATCTGTGGTCTTTTGGGACTCAAACTGTTTGAGGTCTTGTGAGGTATTGGTTGTCTAGTTCTAACAGTATTAACTTTAGAACTAACAGTATTAACTTTAGGCCTACCAGAATTAATATTTGTCCAACGTTTAATATTAGGGGGGGGGGGTGCCTTATCAGAATTAATAATTTGGGCCTACCAGCATTAAGTTGTACTGATTTAGGAACAAATTTATTTGAGGTGAAGACCCTGTTAGCTTTGTCCTGATCTGGTTTTTCAATCCCATATTACCGTATTACCTACCCTCTTAACCTTAGCTTCCCTTGCCATTTTCTTTTCATAATAGTCACAATCTTTAATCAAATGACTTAGACTACCACAAACGAAACATTTCTTTTTTGTAAAAAAGTAACCTTCCCCTAGTTCTCTTTCCATCATATCATTCCAATTCTTCCTATTAACTTTGATGTGTTTCTTTATCTTTGAGTGGTTGACTAGGAGTTTTTAGTGTTTTGCTAACAACTAGTTCGACTTCTTGTTAATTCAAACACAACTTTTTCATTTGTTATCACCTACCCTAGGACGTAGACATCTCTTTGGTACACGTATACTTTGATTCAGTCTAAAAAAGACGGTTCAGAGGTATTTTAACATAGAACTTCACTGTCATCTTGATTGACAGGTAGAAATGCTCAGAAGGATTGTCACCTGAGTCAATAATTCAGGTTTTTGAGGAACCTTTTTACCTAAACATACAAAGAATCTAAATTTCTCTTGTGGTTTAGGAGTATAATTATCCATTAGGGGATGTGGAACACCTTTAAAAATCTTAGTCTTTGTAATCTATTTGTACTACAGGTTTTCCGATAGAATCTCTTTTGAACAAATTAAAAAATAGGAAAAGTTCATTTTTCCTCATAATTAGATCCTCATGTTTGATTGTATTTCATATCCTAAGCCAACTTTACTATTTGAACTATTCCAGAATCAATTAATATCCAAGATTCTTGGAGAATCTTTCCTTGAATCTAATATTTTCTGCATTGTTCACTTTTCATTTGACAGCTTTCATTTCCTTTTTCCTTATCTTTTAAGCTTTTTCATCTTTTTCTATATATTTAATAGCCTAGAAATGTAGCTTTTCTTTAGAGAAAGTATGTTTTTGATAGTAACAGTTGAGCTTCTAGTTTATTAACAGTTGGACTATAGGCAAGTATTGTGCTTCTGACACTCTAAATGATTCATTTGTTCATCACACAGATGTTTTAGGGTATTGTATGAATCAATCAAGTTTTAGTACACAAAGTTACATCATTGCTTTGAGCTGATAATCCATAGTGCATGATTTGTTTCTTCAGCTTAAGTTTATGTTCTCCCCAATTGACAATCCCATCATCCATTGTCAGCAAACCCATCTGATTCTTCTCTTGCTTCCCAGCTTCTTGATGTTGATAAAATGAGTCTCTCTTCTTCTTTCCATCATGTGTCCCCTTTGCTGTACATTCCCTAGCAAAGTGACCAGTGTTGTGACAATTGAAGCATTCAAGCTTCTTTTTGTCAAAACCAACAGGTGTTTTTCCATCCACGCGAACTCTCCTTCCTGTTTTCTTATAGAACTTCTTCATTCGAATAGCAATCATTGCTATTTGCCAATTTATGTCCATCTCTTCAATGTCTACATCATCAATTTGTTCTAGATCTTCATGAAGTAAGTTACCCAGGTCCCCTCTGATTGTTTGGCCAAAGAGGATAGATTATCTTCACAGCAAAACCAGCAAGAACTTATTTTTTCACGGAATCTTGGTTGAAGAAGTGAAGGAGGGCAAGTTACTGTAGGTACCTGTAAAACCAACTTAACTTTTTTAGGCTACTTTTGCTTTGTGAAAAACATAAGCAATATTTTGAGCATCTTGAAGGGGTTGTTTTTGAAGACTTGAATTCTTGCTCAAAAAACTCTAAGGTTTTTGTACAATCATCTATTGATAAAGTGTTATATCTCTGGATTAAGTTCTCAGAGTCATTTGCCAGATTGGACACTGGTTTGGGGGAAAGATTATAGAAACGTATGATTTGCATCCTCAGTGGTATACTTCAGCCACCATGAGCTTCCAATTAAGAATAGTAATGTTGAAAATCTGTCATATTCCTTTCTAGCCCTTTTGAATTGATCAATTTTTAAATGCTTTCAAACTGTGTTTGAAAACAGCCTTCTGCATTTTATTTGAATTTGCTTAACACCAAACCTAGTTCTGATGCTTACCCAGATCTCATTTTGCAATTCTTCTTTCCATTGAATCTTCTCATTTATGATCTTTGGGAATGGCCATCTGCTTCGATATTTTTAGCCTTCCTTTCCTTTTCACAGCTTGAATTTCTGCAGCAGTTACTGGTGAATAGTACCTCGAACAATACCATCCGTTTCCAGTTGAAATTCTCTTCTTGGAGTTTCCATTTGAAGTACCTTCCTATAACTTATTGTCAATGTATCTCACTCGGTAATGCTCCATCTCCATAGCACCATATATCTTACTCCTCCTTTTTCAGAATTGGGAGTTTGATATTTGAGATAGAGCAGGTTGTTTGAGGTATCACTTGTTGTTGTTGTTTTGGTGCATTTCCAGTTTTGATGCATCTTATGGGTTTGATTCTGCATTTATCACTGAGATGTTGTGAGATACTCTTCTCCATTTGCAGGTTAAGACTTTTCTGTAAAGAATCGTTGGAGAGTGTAGTTTGTGGATCTAGTGATTCTTATCTTTCTCACAGTCCTCTAAAGGCTCTAATACCACCTTGTAGGTCCTTGGTTTAGGATCTGATTAGCCTTTGTAAGACGATAACTAACTTGAATAAATCAGAAAATCAAAATATGAGAGAGACACTGACTATGATATCAAGTGTTAATGCGAATCTTAACACAAGAATTATGAGAATCAATAATACTATTGCTTTCAGCTCTATTGCTGTATTGATATTTCAATCAAGTACATAATATTGTGCCTTAGGGGTTCATTTTATTCACCAAGGAAAACAACTAATGGGCTTTACAACGTGTGAAAGAATAATTAAATATCCTGTCCTAAGTTATATCCTAAGATATCTCTAAGATAACTATTACTTATTCTGTTACTTAACTGACTTAAACTATGAACAGACTTATATAAATATGACCAGTACTAACTTCTAGTATGTTACTACTACCTGTACTAACTTTAGTAATGCTAGAAATAACTTAGTTACTGTTAGTATCAACTCAGTACTACCAGAAACTAAACTATTACTAACCAGATTAAGTTATACTACCAGTATTTTAAGTCTTTTTACAATCTATTTTTCCAACACTTGGTTGTTCAAGATGGGGAATGGAGGGGATGATTGGTGCTACCAAGCTGAAGAAGAGCATCTTACAAACTATGATTTATGCATATACATTTTCAGGATGTTCTTTTAGTTTAGATTTTTGAGGTAGACTCTTTTTGTAACATCATGTGGAAAGCTTTACTAATCTCAAGAACAATGATGCTTGTCGTCAGATTACAAAAAAATGTCTCAATTTATTTTGTATTCTTATTAAAGCAGGGTTTAGAATCAGTAGAAGCTAGATAGATCTACTATTTAAAAAAATGAGGTTTGTGTTTGAGAGAGCTTTATGTTTTTAAACTTAAAGTAAAACTAGAGATAATGTTTAGTTAAAAACATAAAGAAATTGGAAAAAGCAGAAAAGAGAGAGTATGAGTCAAAATAAAATTAAGTGAAGTTTCAAAATTCATCTAAATCTTTGAAACAATTTGCTGGAAAAAACTGGACTAGGATATAATACAGCTTCTTCTACTGCAGCTTCTCCTGCAGTAGAAAGCTTTGTGAATTCATCTGAGATGTTAGAAAATCAAGAGTGTAATAAGTCTAAATCTGATAAGGGATATCATGCAGTCCCCCCCCCACCTTAGACAAGGAACTTCATTCCCTTCAACCTTAATCTAATGTTTATGGATGGAATAGTTAAAAGTGAGAATATGGATGTTATTACTATTGTTACACCTAGTAATGTTAAGAAAGTTGAGTCAAATAATGAGTCTGCTAATGTAAAAAATAATGGTGATGCGGTAGAACCTAAAACTGTTAGGAAGAACAATTTTAGACCTCCAGTCATTGAGGATTGGAATTCTAATGATGATAGTGAGGTAGAATTTATACCTAATGTTGAGGATAAAACT
>BQNB010132402.1:0-18632 GCA_026074375.1 Tanacetum coccineum
ATTTAAATCCAATGTATCAGTTTAAACGACTTTTGTGTCGTTCTTATATATATCTTGTGCTGTTGATCTTGAAGTAACATGCCCCGGATCCTTATTTCGCTGTGACCCATTTTGGGGGTGTTACACTTTAGATGTTCAACGGATGAGTCGATGTGTTATCATTGTACTTTAGACGTTCAACGGATGATTCGATGAGTTGTCGTTGTACATTACATGTTCAACGGATGAGTCGATGTGTTATCGTTGTACATTTGATGTTCAACGGATAAGTCGATGTGTTATTTCATTATAACAATGATAGTCATATCAAAGGTAGCAAAACTACTTAGAAATCACCCATAAGTAGGAAACAAAGAAAGTGTCTCAATCTCCGGTGAATTATTTCTGTTGGGAATTATTGAAAACGACTAAGTGTCGTTTCTGCTGTTAGAGATGTTCGTTTCTGCTGATAGCATTAAGTGGTTTCTGCTGATTATGTTCCTGCTGGTCATGTTCTCATTTCTGCTGACAGATATAGAATCTGCTGATCTTATTTATAGACGTGATTAGGAATGAGATATATTAGGAAGAGATTGATGTATATCTCTTACGATATATTAGGAAGAGATTGATGTATATCTCTTACGCGTTTTTAGTTTATTATCTCTTACGCGTTTTTAGCTTTAGCAATTTAGGGTTTCTTCTCTATAAAAGAAACCTTTAGCATTAGGGTTTTGTACCGATTACGCATTACACAAACAGTTTATTATCAATAGAGAGATCCATAGAGGATCATTGTTTATATTTGTTCTTCTTTATACTGCATTGTTTAGTTTCCGCCTAAACAATTGTTAGAGTCTCTCACGTATATACTTGTGATTACATAAGTACTATACAACCACAAAGGCTAGAAGATCTATCTAGTTCTAGATCCTAACAAGTGGTATCAGAGCCTGGAGAGAGCCTCTGATAAAGAAGAATCACTTGTTACCACAACAAAACTTTGTTTCTCTAACCGTTAACTATGTCAGAACCCATGCCTACTATACCTACTCAGTCACCATTCACTTATCCTAACCCTAATCCATCTGCTTCACCTTCATTCACTCAAGATGATACCTCGGAATCTTTCATACCTGAACCCACACAACCAATGCCTACATTCACTCAAACTGCTTTCTCACAACCTGCTTTCTCACAACCAAATCAATCTATCTTCTCACAACCTGCTGTTCACTTTCAACAGACTCAACCTACTCAGACCAACCAAACTGGTCAACAGTACCCTAACAATGTCCAGTCACAACAGTTTCAACAGTTCCAAACAGCCACTATCTCTGCCAACAATGCAAAATTTCCTTATCTAGAGAAGGAAAAATATGAGATATGGGCTATGAAGATGGAGTACTGGATACAGAATGCTGATCATAATCTTTGGAGGATTGTTCAGCAAGGGAACAGTCCAAAGAGGTTGGGAAAAGATGCGAAAGGAAATACAATTGTTCATCCTCCTGTCTCTCTTGATGAGCATGTTGCTGTACAAAGGGAGAATAAGGTGAGAACCTTGTTGCTTCAGGCTCTACCTGAAGATCATATGCCCGATTTTCATCATTATGATGATGCAAGGGATATTTGGATGGCAGTTAAGGCTAGGTTTGGTGGGAATGAAGAATCAAAGAAGATGAGGAAGACCATGCTCAAGCAGCAGTTTACAGAATTCTCTGTGACAGAAGAAGAAGGCCTACACAAGGGTTATGACAGGTTTCAGAAGATTCTGAGCCAGTTGAATCAAGTGCAAGCAAGGCCAGACAATGATGACATCAACCTGAAGTTTCTAAGAGCACTTCCTTCTTCGTGGTCACAAGTTGCCTTGGCATTAAAAACAAGAGGTGGCCTTGATTCAATGAGTTTTGATGACCTGTATAACAAACTAAGGTCACTTGAACTTGATGTCAGAATTGGTCATAGTTATGGTGTGAAAGCTGCTGCTGCTCCCACTCATTCTGCTTTCATTGGAGCTGCCAGCTCTGGCTCAAAGCCTACTTATTCTGATCAGCAGAATATTGTTCCATCAGTTTCTCAGACATCTGGTCGTTCTGACAACATAATGGAATGTGTTTTGCATTCTTTTGTTGCTGAAAATGAACCAGATCAAGATATGATCTATGAAGACTTTGACCAGGTTGATCAGTTGGAGATGGAAGAATTGGACTTAAAGTGGCAAATGGCTATGCTCTCCTTGAGGATTAACAGGTTTGAGAAGAAGGCAGGACGAAAGATGAACTACAATAATCAGCAACCTGCCAGATTTGACAGAAGGAAGGTTAGATGCTACAAATGTCTTCAATTGGGACATTTTGCTAGGGAGTGTAATGTGAAGACAGTTGATGATAAGAAGTCAAGGTAATCCTCCTTTTAGGTCACAGAAGTTAAAAACAGATGAACAAAAGCTTTGGTCTCAGTTGATTCAATGGTGAATTCTGTCGGATCATGCGGCAGAAAACAAGACGGAGGGAGGTTTGAGAAGGTAAATGGATGATTGCTGGACTTCATACAGATAATGGTGTGTGCTGATGATTCTGAGGCTGCTGCTTGAAGTTTGTCTATGATGGGAGATTCTCCTAAGTACAAAATTGTCCCCATGGTTTGTGATTCTAAACTAAATGATCTAATAATATGTATAAATATCTTACATATATTGTAAATGATGTTACATTAAAGTTCAGGCATATCAAAATGCTGTTAAAACATTAGAATCACAAAAAGATTGGTACCATAAAACTCAGATTGCATTAGAAGAAAAGATTAGGGTTTTAACTGCTAATCTAGAAAACACCGCTAACACACTAAGTTATACTGAAAAATTACATGATCGGCACAAAAAGAAAAGAAAGAATGGGAAGTTAAGTTTGAAACGACATAGCTAGATTGAAAAGTGGAAGGAGTCTTTCCAAGAACTTGCAAAAGTTAGATAAATAGCTCTATGACTACAATAACTAAAAATTGGTCTAGGATTTGAAGAGGTACTTTAGGAAAAGACGAAGGTTTGTATTTGTCTACTCCTATTGTCATGTACCCAAGAACCTGGTGAGAGGTTTAAACCTCTTTACTCATGAGTTTTGTCAAGGCTGTGTGATATGCATGCTGTCCACCCTCCATCAGCTGAACTTATTATGCCCACCCCAGTACAATCTGACATATAGGAAACCAGGTAATATGGGTCAAAGTCTAATATAAAACTCTGAAACTCTTTCGGAATCTAAAGACTTTGTCTCTGTTGATAACAGTGACAAGTCTTTCAGACTCAGAGACCTAACATCCTGTGATTCAAGCCTCAATACCAAGACCAAAGACTCCCACCTGCTGTAGATATCAAGACTTTGCCAAGAGACTGATGTTTTAAGACCCAAATTCACGACTGGCAGTCCTAGTTTTTCTTGTTTGGAGAATGTAAAATCCCTATGATTTTTTTGTAATAAAAGTGGAATGAACAATAGGAAATGTGTGTAAAAAACAATTATGTGCGTGTTTACGAATGTTTGTTTTGTGGTAGTAAAATTTTGGCCAAATTATATTTTTTTTGACTAAAGAATTGTGACTTTTATAATTGTGTAGATTCTGTCCCTTGTAAATCTAAAGCAGCATCTGTTCCTGCTGGTAGTAGGAATTCGCCAGCATCAGTTACTGCTGGTGGATCTGATCCTGCTGCTAGTAGAAACAGACCAGCAGTCAATTCTGCTGGTAGACCAAATCCTGCTGGTTGGTCTAAAAGACTAGCAACTGTTTCTGCTGGTAGACCAGTTTCTGCTGGTTGCTTAATCTTCTGCTAGTCCATATTTCAGACCATCATCTGTAAATTTGTAAATAATAAGATTGGCCTGACTTATATGACCCGATGTATATGAATTAAGGGACAATGGGGTTACTGCTGTTAAGACCATAGCAGTAACTCTTGGAGGAATAAAAGACCACATTTTTGGGGGTCCAAGAGTAATGGTGGATCTCATCAATCCACATGGTTTCACACTTAATGATCCACAAGGCAGGCTCAAGTAGAATTGCTTTGGTCCTCTCAAGTGTACAAATGGTTGTTGTTGAAATGATTTGTAGGGTGATCCAGTACATAATGACATAGTATAGTTGACAGTGTTGCTCAAGAAGAATGACAGGAAACAAGGAAAAGCTTGATGATTTTGTGCAGATCAAGGGAGGCATTGTCAAATTTGGAGGTGGAGATGGTAGAATATCAGGAAAAGGCACCATAAGGACTTCAAAGCTTGACTTTGAAAATGTCTACTATGTTGAAGAGCTGCAGCACTTTAACTTGTTCTCTGTATCACAAATTTGTGATAAAAAGAACAAAGTTCTCTTCACAGACACTGATTGTTTTGGTGATTCCGAAGAATTCAATTACTCTGATGAAGCGGTGTACTCAGAATTCCTAGGGAACATGATCTCTACACATTCAGCATCTCAGACCTGCAACCAGAACAAAAGGTTACTTGTTTAGTAGCAAAAGCATCCTTGGATGAATCCACCAGATGGCACAGAAGGATGGCTCATGTGAACTTCAAAACAATCAACAAGTTAGCTAAGGAAGGTCTGGTTGATGGGTTACCTCTCAAGTGTTACAATGAACACAACTGTGTTGCTGCAACAAAGGAAAGCAACATAAGGCCCACTTTCTTACAAGCATATTTCTGCTGTGAGACTTATTACTGAAACTCTGCAATTGCTGCACATGGACCTTTTTGGTCCTACCAATATAAGGAGTATTGACCAGAAGTACTACTCCTTGGTGGTTACTGATGACTTTAGCAGGTTTACTTGGACTTTCTATTTGGGTACTAAGGATGAACATTTATTTCCTTAAAGAATTATTGCCATAATAAAAACCAGCTAATAAAAAGGTAAAAGGCATAAGTGTGAAATGGGACAGAGTTCAAAAATGCAAAACTAATAGAACTCTGTGGGGAAAAGGGAATTAAGATGGACTATAGTAATCCCAGAACCCCACAGCAGAATGGGGTTGCTGAGAGGAAAAATAGGACTCTTATAGAGCTTCTAAAACATGTGTGCTGACTCTAAATTACCTCCATTTTTTGACTGAGGCTGTTAGCATGTCTTGCTATGTTAAACAGGGTGTCTATTACTAATCCCATAATATAACACCTTAATCAATTGATTGTCTGGGATGGTTCCTCAATAGGTCATCTTAAACCTTTGTGGGTGTACAAGTAACTATCCTTAATACAGTGACCATTTGGGGAAATTTGAGTCAAAGCTGATGAAGGTTATCTTGTTGGTTATGCTCCAAATAGCAAGGCCTATAGGGTTTATAATTTAACTAACAAAAGGGTAGAGGAAACCATGAATCTGAGATTTTTAGAAGATAAACCCAATGTTCAGGGAATTGGTCATGAGTGGTACTTTGACCTTGACTATTTAACTGATTCATTAGGTTATACTCGTCATAAAACTGACAAACCTGCAGGTACACAAGAAACTAACATACCTGCAGGTACACAAGATCAAGACTCAGATTCAGACGTGGATGAGCAAGTTATAGTGGTTCCTTCATTTCCTTCTAACAGTTTTGCAGGTCCTTCCTCAGCATAGTCCTAGTGTTAAGGAACGCAAAGCAGATTATGCTGAAGAGCGTTGCTAAGCTTCCAAGACAAGAGTTTGAAGCTAAGGACGCAGCTGCACGATATGGTTTATTTGTTCTCACAAGCAACAGCAAGAAATAACTAAGTCAGCTGAAGCTGAATCGAACAAAGGTGTTTCTACTGATAGGGAATCCTGCTGGGGCATTTGAGTCTGCGGGGTGTAACTGCTGGAAAAACTTCTGCTGGTAGTGTTCCTACTGATGGTAATCCTGCTGGTCCTTTTCAAACTGCTGGTAGTTATGATCCTGCTGCTCTGGGCGATCCTGCAGCAGTACATCGTATTTTACTGACACATTTCCTGTACATGCTGATGAGTCTACGCTTCCCTGCAGGTCAACTCTTTGGGCACGAGTGAAAGCACTAAACAGTAGAGATTTCCAGTACCCTTCGATGTTGCAAGGATCAAATCTCACTGGCATCCTCACATCTTCCTCTTTGATGATGATTTGCCGCGCTACTCATATCCAATTTTACACCTACTGTGAAGTGAATCCATATTCGCTACAAAAAGGGTGAACACAATTCATCCTCAGTCTCAGATTCTTGGTGATCTTGCTTCTCCAGTTCTGACAAGAAGCAGAGCTCAAAAATCCAAGTTTGGTGAAAGTGCTTTCATTGGATATATTCAAGATCAACAAAGGACCAATCATACAGACCAACTTCATTGTCTGTCTGCTTGCTTCCTTTCTCAGTTAGAACCAACTAGTATAGCTAAAGCACTTGAGGATCCTGATTGGGTTGATGCTATGCAAGAAGAGATGCAACAGTTCATCAACCAGCAAGTATGGAAACTTGTCCCTTTACCTGATGGCAAACATGCAATAGGGACAAAATGGATTTTGAAGAACAAGAGGGATGCCAGAGGAATAGTTGTAAGGAATAAAGCAAGGTTGGTTGCACAGGGACACCGACAAGAGGAGGGCATTGATTATGATGAGGTATTTGCACCAGGCCAGAATAGAGCAATCAGACTGTTTTTGGCTTATGCTTCGTATATGGGCTTTCTAGGTATATCAGCTGATGTTAAGAGTGCCTTCTCTATGGAGAAATTGAAGAAGAATATATGGTCCACTCAGCCTAAAGGCTTTTGATAGATCCATACTTCCCAAACATGTATACAAGTGTTAAAGCTTTGTATGGACTTCCATCAAGCACCCTCGAGCTTGGTAATGGCAAGAAGTGTCTGCGTTTTCTGTTACAACTCAATTACAGAAGAGGTACTAATTGACAAGACACATTTCATCAAGAAAGATTACGAGGGATATACTTCTAGGTACAGGGTGTTATGTGGATGACATCATTTTTGGTGTATCCAATAAAGCCGGTGTGATGAATTTGAGTGTGGTGAAAGGTGAATTTGAAGTGATTGCTAAGGGAGAGATGACTTTCTCTTAAGGTCTAACAGTGTGAAACATTTGCCTGATGTGTATTGTTTTGTATCAGCAAGACAGTCATGTTAAAGACATGCTTACTAAATTCGCATGGAACTGAAAGACTGGCAACCAACCACCCTATGAAGCTCTAAGACCAAATTGAAAGATGAAAAAAAAACTGATCGACTCCAGTTAATGACATTTTGTTAAGATCCATGAATTGGATCACTTAAGAATCTCACAGCTTCAACCTGATATAATTTTTGCAGTTATGCTTGTTCCAGACATCAAGTTACTACTCCACTGACTTCTCATCTGAATGCAGTCAAGAAGATTTTCAAATCATCTAAAAGGTGCAACCAAAACTCGTCTTGAGGTACCCTAAATATTCTCCCTTACATTTGGAAGCCTCAAGTGAACAATGGATTATGCTGGTTCTCCATGTGACCCGAAAGATCCACTACATGTGGATGCCAATTTCTGGGCAGACGGTTAATTTCATGGCAGTTGCATGAAGCAGACTATGTGGCGAACTTCATCTACAAGAAGCGAGTATGTTGCTGGCTGCTAGCTGCTGTTCACAAGTAACACTGGATTCAGAACCAGTAGCTGGATTATTGATTCAACTTCATGAATACCAAAATCTTTCATAGACACCCAGAGCACCATAATGCATTGTGATAACCCGATCTTTCAACATAGGACACAAGCATATTGAGATTAGGCATCACTTTAAATAGCAGAGCTCACGGATGCCAATGTGAATAACCTTAGATACAGTGCTGAAGACTCACCCCATGATAATGTTGCTGATTTACTGACCAAGGCATTTGAAGGACCAAGTATTTAATTATCTGGTGGTCCATATTGGAATGGTGAATCCCTCTTTCGTGTATTGAGGGGAGTAAAGCCCTAAGGTGGAGGCTTGTTGTTGTAATATTGTGTATAGTTTCTAACTTTCTTGCAGGTGTGATATTTTAGTTTTTGTGGATATATCTCTCCTGTGATTGCAGGTAGTACAATACAGCTCCAGGTGTACAATCTCCTCTGACAGATTGGTTCTGCTGGTCGTACTATGATTCTGCTGGTAGTTATCCTTTCTGCTGGACGATTGGTTTCTGCTGGTCGTACTATGATTCTGCTGGTAGTTATCCTTCCTGCTGGATGCTTTGTTTCTGCTGGTAGCTATGGATTATGCTGCTGGTTCCGTGTACATGTTGGAGGGCATATACTGCTGTGTATTCAATTCTGCTGATAGGGCTGAGTATTTCCTGCCTGTCTGCATGGTTTTCTGTTGTTGGAGTTACCTTTCTGCCCGGTCTGAATACATTCATGCTGCTGAACGGTTTTGTTCTAGTAGTAACATGTTACCTAACTGGCTGAACTTAATTACTGCTGGTAGTCCCTGTTTCAGCTGATCCAACTTCTGTTTCAATCCAGCTGTGCTCATTTTGATATAGCTGGTTGTTTGGTCTCGCCACTATCCACTTGGTTTTCTGCTGGTAGTCTCTATTCCTGCTGGTGTAACAATGTATCTCTGCCTGAATAGTTTGTGCTGCTCACTATATAATTCTGCTGCTTGACTTGTTTCTGCTGATTTTTTTAAGACTGGGTATACTGCTGGTTGACTTCTACCGTCCTGGTCTTAAAAATAAAGTTAATTAGTTTTTTCGTTTAAATCTCTATTATATGGTGTTTGGCGGTCACCACTTGCCTGAACAGGTGGCGTACAAGTTGATTTTCACTCAATTACTTCAACTTCCAAGGTTAAAATTTACCAACAAATTAAAAGGTTAACTTTTCAACAATTGGACCACAATTAACCTAATTAATCCCAAATCAAACTTTCATCTTTCCCACACGCATACACCAAAATCATTTGCCTCTGTATACTCTGTATCATCACCTAACTTCAATAATCACAATGGCGCACTCCAGTACAAAGATGAATCACAACAAAATCTCTTTTACTTAGGGGTGGAACGTGGTCTGCGAGGACTTCACAGATATCCTCAGTTATTTGGACCACTCTCCATTAAGGTACGCTTTAACACATGCCCCTCCGGTCGTGTTTGAACTCTTTGGTCCAAAACAATTTTGTCAAGAAAAAAAAATAAACAGCTGTTTGTTTTGCCCAAAGCAGCTGTCGTCATGACCTAGTCGCCACTATTGACGGCCGTGAGGTGGTCGTGACTGAGTCTCTCATTAGGACTCAGTTACACTTTGACGATGCCAATGGCATTTTTGACATGCCCAATAGTGATATTCTTGAGGGTATGCGGGTTATTGGGTATCCGACGGATCGGGCTCTTACCTTTCTTAAGCACCATTTATCTCCTCAATGGAGATTTCTGGTGCACACCCTTATGCACTGTCTGAGCCCTAAGTCTGGAAGTTGGAATCAATTTCCTAGTTCCATTGCCACTGCCCTTATTTGTTTGTCGACTGATAGGGTATACAATTTCTCTCGCTTTATTATAGAGGGGATGATTGGGAATGTTAAGGCTACAAAGAATAAATTTTTAATGTACCCGAGGTTTTTGCAAATGATTGTGGCCATAGAGACTGCTGACCGAACCCCTAGACCAACATTTGGTTTTACTAGGAAACTGTTTGCTAATATGAAATTTAAATGTGAGGGTCAGCCAATGCTTTGAACCCCCCATGCTACCATTGCTGCTGCTGGCGTGCTGCTGATGAGGAAAAGCTGTGCCCAAGAATGGGTAGTCCCTAACCCTGTCTCACCTGTTACTGACTGGAGACCATGGCCTTCTGTTCCTGCACATTCTCCCATTAGGGATCCTACTCCTGAGCCTGCGTCTCCACCTACCCCGCCCGCACAGACCTTTATTTTTAAGGATCCATTAGTGTTTGGCCCTCCACCTAGACCAGCTGGGGATGTGGACCCTGATGTCTTTGAATCAATTAGTTTTGGTCCACAGCCCAACCCCATTGTTAAGTTGACCCAACTTTGTGGAACCCATTATCTTTGGTCCCCAACCTAGGCCTGACAACTATCGTGAGCCTGAGGACCTTGATAATCTCTTTTCCATGGAAGATGACACCACTCATGGTGGATTCCATGTGGAGTCACCTTGTTCGGCCCGTATGATGCTTCCTAACAACCAACAGCCTATGCAGCTGGTAGGGGTAGAAGGCCCTGTTCTACTAACTAGTTAATCTGAACAAGACTGATAGTGTGTATGGGCCGTATTGACACCTTGGAAACTGACTGGGAACAACAAAGCAAATTATGGGGGTGCTATTTTGACACTAGTTTTCTAGAGTCAAGAAGCTATCGAAAACGGATTAAGCAGTAGCGAACCACAGTTGGTGGGTGATGTCCCTTCATCTGAAGGTGATGTGGACATTCAGGATGAATGTTGACCTTGATGGATTATCCACGTATGGATCTGAGCCCTAGGTTCCTAGATCAAACTGCTTACCTTCGAGAATGTAGAAGAACGCGAAGAGGAGGAGGTTCCTCTAAGGCGTAAGAGGTCTGCTTATCGCCGTGCCAGGACAGTGTTTTCTACACCAGCCTTTGAGCAGTTTCAAGCTTATCTTTCGGCTGGTCCTTCTGATGCTGCTGACAAGGGAAAGGCTCCTATGCCTGATTTGGAAATCCCTG
Organism: Tanacetum coccineum; assembly: GCA_026074375.1. NCBI lineage: Eukaryota > Viridiplantae > Streptophyta > Magnoliopsida > Asterales > Asteraceae > Tanacetum > Tanacetum coccineum. The sequence goes on from BQNB010132402.1 coordinate 10,653, forward strand.
CTGAGTTTCTTGCAGAGGATGCACAAGCCAGGAAACGCTTCGAGGAAGAACAGGCTAGTGAGCGACTGGTTCAACAGTTACAGGCTGAGGATTTGGTTCAGGCAGACTTGCCAAATGTTTTTGAAGAGCGCGCAAAGGAATTAGATGATCTCATGATGCGTATGACAGAAACAGACTGGTTGAATTGATAAGCAGTTGGTTCAAAATCCTGTAATTATCAACGCGAGTTGTCGGCGATGATGTCGAACGAGGAAAACTTTATTGCGCTATGACTGCTATTAAGTAAAAGAAGAGCGCGCCTTGGCAATTTAGCGTTATACGGAGCACTCAAGGGTAAGCCGATGAAGTCAATCTGAAGTCACACAGATGATGCAACCATTAGTTAAGAATCCCAAATGTGTCCTCTCATAATGGCACCATCACATGACCGCTGTCAATGCATGCCTAAACAACAGCTTGATTGAAAGTACGAGTAATATCTGCAGACGTCTTTGAAAAGGGTATCGCCATGTTGAGTGCTTCAAGTACAACCTCTTTCGCCCAAAGCCTGCTATTACTAGCCTCTTCTTAAGCGACAAAGGTGTTGACCATGTCTCCTCATAGACGAGCTTTTGTTTTCCTGCTGTAACCTCATGACTGCAGATTGAACCTGATTCCCTGCATGTTGGTGGTACTCAAATCCTCTGGTAGTAACATTTTGGTGCTCCAGTTTCTGACTTACTATCCCTACTCCAGCAGCAATGGATTCTGCGGTTCACACCATTAAGAGTGGGATTTCACCATTGTCCAGATTTTGCTAATAGTTCTTCCCCGCCAATGTCTCTAACTGATCACATACCCAATTGTTGTCTGTTAGAAACCACATCAGGAGTTATTAATGAAATTTTTCCCTTACAAGTGATGCGGAAAAACATATGTGAAAGTCACGAGTTGCTGTTGACACCTGACTCTGGAAGGACGAAGTGCTTGCTGAGATTCTCTTTCGGGGTAAGTATATTTCTGGTGCTGGTGTTGTGGTTGTGGACAAACTCCCTGATGATGAGATTGTTGATCCACGGGTTAAGGTTGAAACTGTTTCTGATTATGCCTCTTCTCCTCCTCGGTCTCGTCGTAAACATCGTGGGGTGAGAAGTGATGACTTTTTATGGGATAAACCAGTTGAAGACTTTTTCAGTTCCGAGAGTGAGAGTGATGATGATATGGAGCATTACATTCCCCCTCTTCCATATGGTGAATTTAAAGATTGGGAGATGGTGAGTTGCCCGCCTGGTAACAATCATATTCATGTTTATTATCAGCAGAACAGGCGGCGAAAGTACTTTACCTATTTGAAAGAGTTGCTACCTCATGTCTATCGTGAGGATCTCCTTCTTTTGCGTCGACGGATGAATAGGTACTTTCGGCTAAACCCAGATGTAGATGTTGGATTAGATCTCTGGAGGGATGTAAATCTGTGTAGTCAACACGTTCATTCTGATGACGTGGAAGCCGTTTTGGCGCACACAAGATGAATTGATTGTGAGTACAGGAAGTGTTACCCAAGAGCTCTGTTCATGTACTGGATTTAACGAATGGGAAGACTGTGTATATGTTTGTGGACAAGTTCTATCCTATCCGGGCAACACTGCTGGAACGGATGTTACGCCACAGGCTCACAGTTCCACCCTCATACTGTCGGGATGTTGTTGTTGCTGGGAGTGTTATTCAGACGGTCCAGACTGGCTTACGGCAATCTTATGAGTGTCTTGCATCTGCTCCTTTGTAAGTGTTTTCTGAGTTAGTGTTTGTAGTTACTTCCATAGTTTAGTTGTTTTGTTTAAAAAAAAAAATACTAACCAACATATGTCCTTTTCGATATAGTATTGTATATCTTTGGTGTTAGTGCTTGCACTACACGACAAATGGTTTTCAGCTCACCATGGCTAACAGCTAAGAAAGAGTCTGGCTCACCATTGCAAACGGCTTTTTTTTTTTTAATCAAACCGCTGCGTATGGGATATTAAGCAAACCGCCGCCTAAGATAACACAAACCGCCACCAAACTTTTGCCAAACCGCTGGCAGAATAAGTGACCAAACCGCCGCCTAAAATTGAACAACTCGCCGTTTATATCAAGTAACTCGCTGCCTTGCTCAACTCGCCGTGATTTAATGTAACTCGCCGTCTGTTTGATAACTCGCCGTGTAAAGTAAACCGCCGCGATAAGCAACTCGCCGCCGAGGGTCCAAACCGCCAGGGGTTCTTTTCGTATTTTTCTATTAAAATATTCAAACCGCCTTGGTACCTGTCAAACCGCCTTCAATAAGGCAACTCGCCGTTTGATTTTTAAGCAACTCGCCGGCAAGAAAAATAAGCAACTCGCCTTTGACCTGGTCAACTCGCCGGCTACCTTTTCCTAAAAATCCGGATCTTGTCCCTATCTTTTGTCAAATCGCCATCAAGAACAATAATATAATAAGCAACCCACCACGAAGAACATCAATGACGAATTAAGCAAAATTACACCTAATGAGCTCTTTGTTCACGAAATAAGCTAGATACATGTAATACAAAGTGGGTATTTGAAGATTAACCATACATTAACATGTATTTCCTTGTGGATCTTTACAAATGAAGCAACTCTCCACGAAGAACACAAATATAATCCGAATCTTATAAGCTTATTTTTCAATCTAGAAGCTTGTATGTCACTTTAAATTGTAACAATCTAACCTTTTTGATGCTTAGAACAAAGAAAGAACAAGATTAACCAACAAAGTAAACCCAAAATAAATTTTGAGCCGTGAGCTATTTTCTTCAAAAATAAGCCATGAATTTGAGCTTATTTAACCATAAGAATCAATCACGAATCCAACTAGGCTCTGGTACCAATTGTAGGATCGTTTATTTCATAACACGGTGATGATTCTTGTGATTGGGCTAGTTTCTAGAGAGAGATTTTCTAGAGAGAGAGTGTATGTGTTTAAAGTGAAAATGAAATTGACTAGCTTGCCTCTTCCAAAGTTGGAAGAGGCTTATGTAGTTTTTACAAAATACCGGGTATTAGTACCCGGCTTAAAACTGAAAGATATACGATTAACTATTAAACTACGAACTATTATAAACAATAAATATACGGGGTGACCGAGTCTTTTACTCATATCTAACACCTTGCCTTCCATACTCGAAACAAGTTAAAACTCTCCGATTCACTACTTGACCTCTCTGGGTAGAAGTAGTGGAATTTGTGACCTTACACTCCTAGGTCAAATACCCAATCTTGTTACACTTCCTACATCTCACAGTGCATGGCCCTTCATGATGAAGCTTACACTTGTTGCAGAGAGGCAATGGTCCATTATACGGTTTTCTCTCATTGTTGCTAGCCGTATATGCTCTTGCCACATTCTGACCTTTAACATTTGGCCTTTTGAATGGTGGTTGTTGTCCACCATTGTCTCTCTGTTTGACCTCCAACCTTCTTTTGTTCTCAGCGTTTTTCATAACATATCCCTTCAAATTTTGGTCTATTAAGTTGTTGGCAATTCGAATAGCATCTTGCAGTCTTGTAGGTTTAGCAGCAATTACATTTCCCTGGATATTATCAGGGAGACCTCCAATAAACTTCTCAACTCGGTCCTCCTCCTCGGGGACCATCTTAGTGCACATCATAGTCAACTCTTGAAATCTCTTAGTATAAGCAGCCAAGTCATTGTTCTTTACGGTCAAATTCCACAGCTCAGACTTCATCTTTTGAATTTCATTTCTTGGGCAATACACTTCAGCCATTAACTTCATGAGCTCTCTCCATGACATGGAAAATGCAACATCAGTCCTCTTATGTGAGTTCCACCAAGTTAGAGCACTGTTTAACAGTGTGCAAGTAGCATAATTGACTTGGTATTTCTCTGGACAATTGCTGATATGGAATACTGTTTCCATCTTCTCAAACCACCTTATCAACCTGACAACTCCTTCCGTTCCCTTAAAGTTAAGTGGTTGACACTTCATGAAGTCTTGGTATGTACACTCTCGAGTAATAGGCCTAGCATCCCTATTATTCTCATTTGGATTTCCATTTCCACCATTTCCATTTCCACCATTTCCATCTCCACCATTTCCATTATCATCGTCGCTGCCATTCTGGCTTTGATTCTCGGCCTCGAGAGCATTTGCAGCACGGGTCGCTTCATATGCAGCCAATGCTTCCTCCACTCGTCGGTTAACGAGTTCTTCGATTGCCTCTAGGGTCATACCAGAACGAGTGATAGTCATGTTCTACAGCACAAGACATAGCACACGGTGAGATTTGATACTAGTTATAGCCACTATAAATGGTAAATAAAGTTTATATAGGAAAATACAATAGAACATGTTTTGCCAGAACAAGTAAATAACAATAAAGATGAATACGCGAGAGAATCAAAACAAGCTTTTCATATCATATATAAAAGCATTAGTCGGTTACATTCAACCCATAATGGGGAACTTGATTTACGATAAAACTACTAACAACTGGTTCTACTATTAGTCCAAAGCCCATACACAACATCATGGACGAAAACCTAGACGTCTCATAGCGAAAGTCTCCAATCTCCTAAATCGCATCTTGTCATAGTAGTGGAACCTACGGATCAGCCTAAGCTCACTCTCCATAAAGCTCATGCGTCGCTGAAACCTATCGGCTCTCGCTCTCTCCGTCATCATGGTGCCTCGAAGTCTCGCGTTGCTCCTCTCCAAGGACGCAACCTGCTTAAGTAAGCTAGCTCTCTCTTCACCAGCAATCAAACTCCTCACCTCTAACTCTCTCTGTCCCGTCTCAATGTCCTCTATCCTCTGAAGAGGTACCTCTATAACATGATCATAAATATCCTGCAAACCCTTCTCAACCTGCTCCAAACGCTCTACAGCATCGGGCATAAGCATAGCATCAAGGATATCAATCCCAGCAACCACATCTACTCTAACCTCTATAGTACCTCTCTCACTAGACTCGACCTCATCCTCAACCTCGTCCTCTACATCAACCCCAACATCGACCTCCATATCAATACCTGCATCAACCCCAGTCATAACATCCCTATCTACTGCAACCTTAACAGCCGTAGCATCAACCTCAATGTCCTCTAACACATCCGTATTAATGTCCTCCTTAACACTATCCTCTAGTGAAATAGAATCCTTAAACATCTTGCGAGGTGGAAGAAGATCATCACGAGAAGGAACTAAAGCTCTCGTAGCATGGATAGGTGATGTCACGATAGCAGCAGGGGACCTACATCTCTTGCGAGATGGTCTAGCAGCTGACTCAGAAGAAGAATCCCCAGCTGACGACTCGGATGTCGTCGGTGGATACATAGTAGATAATGGGGCAGACCTCTAACGGAGATAGGCCTTGCTACACCGTGGAGTCCTAGCAAGTGATGGATGAACAAATCTCGGTGGTGTAGATAAATCAGCATCGGTGGTGTCTGGTGGTGTATGTCCGGATACGGAATAACCCGAAATAGAATGCCCAAATGATGAATGATCTGAAGATAAATGACTCGATGATGATCCAGAAGTAAAATGATCCAAGTAATATGATGAGTACCTCAATGCTAAACGATGAGAAGATATAGGTCTAACCGACTTCCTCGCGGTCAATGCCCTATATGGCCCACCAGGATGAGTACGGTAAAGTCAACCAATAGGAATGTCCTCCCCTGGTCAGATAAGAATAGCTCATCGTCGATGAATCCTGGGTGGGGAAACAACAGGTGCAAGTGGAAACTCAGATGATGGTGCAACAATAGCAGATGGTGTGGGTAAAATAGCAGCATTAGGGATCTCTAGAGTATAAGTAGTAGGTGATGATGATCGTAATACAACTCTGCTCCTCCATCTAGTAAGCATAACATCATGAGGTGTAGGTGATACATGCCTCTCGGCTATCTCAGTATCTGACTCTGAATCGTCTAAACACAGAAAAGGTGAAACCATAGGTGCTACAGATACGGGAGGTGGTAAACTCTTCGATGGATCAACCTCCGATGATGAATGAGTATAAAGCTCGAGCACCCCGGCAGGTGAGGCAACTGCAGCCGCCTCCACCTACGGTGCAACCGGGACCTCAACAGAAATAGAACCGATAAGGATAATCCGTGGAAAAGAGGATCCTACACTCTTGACTGATACGTCTAAATAAATAGAAATAACCGGAGCTGCCATAACCTGCACAAGCAAGAGTTTATATAAATCCCCTTTATATCAAACCATGCCAATGCATGCAATGCAGGAAAAATATTGATGTAAGGTATAGTCATGGCAAAATTATACGTAATATAATTATGGAAGTGTGTTATAATTAATACCCGTATACTTAGCGATAGTACTTATATACGTAAGCAAGTAAACAGGTAGGATCACATACTGGTTATAGACTAGACCTAAATATACTACCTGGTTCTCTATAACCTTGGCTCTGGATACCAATATGTCACACCCCTAAATGGGGCCTTGCGGAAACACGTGTCCTGAGGCGTGACGTCATAACGTACATCACACAAGATACAAAGAACGACCTCTAAGGGTACATTTGAAAATCTAACATCGTTGCATTAATTTAAAATAGTTAAGGTTTTACATAAGTACATCACACCAGGTTAACAATCCTTTTTACCCGTTTTGTAACCTTAACCCAAACACCCTTTTAGAAATTTCAAATCCATTTTTAAACTATATTGAACTGGTTTAAGCTAAGGTGGGTAAAATTAGATGACCAACTAGCATTGTTAAGTAAATTTAAGCAATAGAAACACAAGAATAAGCACTTAGCATAAGCAAATCACAAATAGCAGTTTGAAGACTTAAATGAAACAGATAAAAACTTAAATTTTCATTCAAACATAAATTGATTACAAAGCTAGTAAGTTTAAAAATGACATAATTAAAAGACTAAAAACATAAATTTAAAAACATTAAAACTAAAACTAATCTACTCCTTATTTTTTTGTTCTCTGTCTTCTTCTTTCTTATATAAGCTTCTTGGTCTTGCAGGCTTGTGTTTGTTGTGCTTTTCTTGTGAGTACAAACCAAAGTCCATCATGGCCCTCTATTTTTCCTTGGAGCCCAACCAAATCATCACAGCCCTTGATTAATTTGTCTTTATTCTCGTCCAATAGAGTTGTAGGGGATTGCCAACCTATACATAAGCCCATATGGGGGTGGGGTTTGTTTGGGGAAGAAGTGAAGGGGATGTATTTGTCGATTTGTTACAGGGTGTGACAGGGAAAGATGTACAGTGGTGGGGTTAGGGTTTGGCTAGAAAGGGGGAGTTTAATATCACAGGGTGAAAGTTTTAGGTAATGGCAGGTTTGGTCCCTCATTGTATATATTGGTCTTGCATCCATCGTCCTTGTAACTTGCATTATTAGTCCTTGAGGTTGGGATGGATATTGCACCGTTAGTCCTTTTGGACTAACATTGTTAGTCCTTTAGAGACTAACGGTGTAAGGATATATGGGTTTGGGCTCTAACGAGGTTAGAGTGGTTGGGCCAGGTTTAATATGGAATTGGGCCCGTATGTAAATAAAAAGGGCATGGGCCAGTATTCAAATAGAAAGGGGTATTGGGATTTTTAATAACTAAATAAGCTTATTGGGCTGACCCGACCCAGTTTGACTTCGTTTTTGTCCTTTAGTGAAATATCCGGTTCCTGCACAGTACAAACATAAAAACAAGCATATTTAAGGCATTTTATGTGCGTTTTTTAGTCGTTTAGGGTCGTTTTATTAACTAAATGGTATGTGTAATTAAGCACATACCAAAATCCCCCATACTAAACTATTGCGTGTCCCCACGCAATGATATAAATATCCGCTTAGAAAACCAAAAATTTCAATGCCCTTAAACTAATAACCTCACAAAGTAGATAAGTGTTTGATCCGTTCAAACTATACCTTAAAATATATATAATATAATGAAATATCAAATATATAGTAAGAATAGTCTAAAAGCAGAA
>BQNB010132403.1:0-18632 GCA_026074375.1 Tanacetum coccineum
TTTTTATATGCGTTATCTATGCTTTTATGTATATTTATTGGTTAAATATAAGAACTTTTGGTATAGATTAGAGTATATTTGCTATTGTAGGTTCATGGTACGTGTCGTGGAAGAAAACAGAAGAATACATGAAGATTTGAAGCTTAAACGAAGAAATAACTGAAGATAAAGATCTCCCGACATCTGTTCACTGCTTTGATCATAACTCGGTCATACGAACTCCGTTTGATGCAATTATAGCGCCACACGAAGAGATTTCAATTATATACAACCATGAAAAAGGCCAAGTACTAAAATTGCCCTAAGTACGCCGCACTTCCAAAAATGTGCGGCGTACTTTTCAAGAAATCCCAAGTACGGTGCACAAATAAAAATGTGCGCTGCACTTTCAGTCTGACATAGTAAATAAGTAAATTTGGCCCAAAAAACGTCTACATACAAGCTTTGCTTGGTCCCCAAGAAAATTCTACCCTATAAATACCCCTTAGAACTCTAGGGAATTTCATATCTTCACACACTTGATCAATAAGAATCATAGAGATCAATAGAGAAGAGGAAGGATTGGTGAGGATCTTATGATCCGATGATCCAAACACCTCTTTATTCCATGGAGAAACACCATAGCCACAAATTATTACTCTACCACCATGATTTCCAGACCTCCATCCATCACTATTACATAACCTAAACTCATTACTCAAAGGATTCATACGAAATCCTTCCGAGTCACTACCATAAACCTCGTTGCCAAACACTCTATTTCATGGCACGTTGCGGATTCCCTGAAGAGACGTGACATATCCTTGCATTAATTCAGTAGCATAGGTTGTTGGTTGATCATGGATACTTGGGTTGTTGGACTAGTGATTGTTGTAGTCGAAATATTGGTTTTGGTACTTTATACTCGGATTACTCGCATAAATGGATTTGGTACATTTCTTTACTAATAATATTGATATGTTTTCTGAGTTTATTCATGTTTGTGATGTTGGTTATTGGTTTGGTTATGATTTGGTTGTGTCTCGCTTACTTGGACGATATGTGCATAACTTGTGAATATGAATGCTTATGAATTCGATATTGTTTTACTTGGATCATTATTTATCTTTTGATTTGTCATTGCAATAGATATAGGTCGAAAGGCTCTATTGTCTTGATGAATTTCGCGTTGTCTGTCTATAACAATTTGGTGCTAATCTTGTGAGAATTGATTAGTAAATCTATAAATAACCCAAGTAGAATAATGTTTAAGACCCTTCCTTATGTTGACCGACCAGGTTGGGAGGAATTCATATGTATGCATATTTGATATAAATTACTCTTAATGCGCTCGTGATAATGTAGTATACAGACCGAAAGGATTCTATGTTATCATTGATAGATATGCTTGTTATTATGATTACCCGTTATATATGACTTGTATGATTTTGTTTATATAAAGTTTGCAATATCTATATCTCTTATGCTTGGTATTTTGCTTGCTTTATACACACGTTAAGGCTATTTGATCCGTGACAATCATTTAGCTTTGTTACTTGATAAACAATCTATGAATTGCTACAAATCTCGTGGAACGACCTCGACTTACCCAATACTATACTACACTCGAATAGGGTAGACTTGCCCGAGTGTTGTGTTTTTAGTAAAAATCGGTATTTCTAGTATTAAAAATTATCAAATTACCCTTGAGGACAAAGGTAAAAAGGAAAATCTTCAAAAATATATATAATATAATACGTATATTAACCGGGAAGTATGATTCCCGGGTCGTTATTCCCCAACGATTTGTGAAATTGAAACCACGTTTGTTGTTCGGACAATGATTTGAATTGGAAACAAAGATTGATTTGATTATCTACTTCTACAAATTAAAATAAGCAAATGATAACAATTAAGCACGAAAACAAATAACGGGAAATCAAACTTTAACTAAAAACGCAAAACGGGAACCCTAAACGGCAGTTAAAAACCCTAAATTTCTAAAATTAAACCTAAATTGAATTTTTCTTTTTAAATAGACTCTAATTGACTAAAATATAAGTTTAAAGAAAACTAGAAAAAAAACAGAGTTGAAATGAGCTTTAAAACACGAAAAATGAGAACGGGAACGAATCTCGTTCTTTAAAAATTGAAATTTTGCAAATTAAACCCTACGAAAGCAAAACTAATTTTCCTAGAAACTTTATGATAAAAGAAAATTTTCTAAAAAAGATTTATATTTTTTTGATTATTTTTCTATTTTTTATGATTTTTTAAAGTTTTTAACAAAAATAAATGTTTAAAAATACTAACCTATTTATAAAAATTCTAGAAAAAATACAGAAAATAGCTTGAACTAATTAGAACCTAGGAAAAATAAGCTTGATTACACAGCTTATCGAATAAGCTGTGTAATAAGCTAAAAACAGCTTATAGGCAAAATGGGCTAAAACGTGTATAAGTATTAAATTGTGTAAATGTTTAACGAAAAAGACCCCAGGGCGTGTTGGTAGTGGAGTGTGTGGTGTGTGTTATAAAAGGGGTAGAGGGTGTTGAGGTCGGGGGTTCGAGTCTTGCTCACCCCCGATTTCCACCTTCCCCCTTTTTTTTATTTTTAAAAACTTATAAAAGCAAAGTTTTAGAACAGCTGAAAATAAGCATTTTTAATAAAAGAAATTTTTTATGAAAAGCCCTAAATAAGCTGTTAAATAGCTTATAACTTGACAGAAACTACTTAGCTTAATTTTTTGGAGTTTTCCTTAAACTAAATAAGCTAGAAGACTAAATAAGCTAAAGTTAAGACTGAATAAGCTATAATATGCTAAACCTAAGCTAATGAGCTAAACAGAACTAAAAATAAGCAAGCAATAAGCTATAAGACTAAATAAGCTCTTTTATTAAAACTAATAGCCAAACAGGCCCTACAGGGACCTTTGAGCTTATTTTTAGATAAGCTCTTGGATCCTTGTGGGGAAATGGCTTATGCAAGCCTATACTACAACTAATAAGCTTCCAAAATCAACCTTTGAAACAAAGTTTGAAACTCACTTGCTTATTACAAAAGTACTTTGAAAACAGACCTAAGGCTTAGATCATGCTGAATTTTACTTTAAAAATGAAAAGACAAAAGGCAATTTTGCAGCTTAAATTTAGATGACAAAATAAGCTAGAATTTAAAAACTAATTGCAAACTTGTAAACTATGATATATAAGCTACTTTTATGCTGAAAATTAAAACCTAACACCTATTTTATCCAACTGAAAATGAAGCTAGAAAATGACCTATTGTCTTTTTTAAGCTACTGATGCAGTGTGCACTTAACATAAATCACCTAGACTAAATCCAGGCTAAAGTAACTTATCTCTGCACTTAGCAGATTTGGACTTATATCAAACTATCCTATGAAAACTTGATTAATCCTAATCCTAGCACAGAAATCTAGCTTAAACAATCTTAGTTGAAGGATTAAATTCAAAATCCAAAGACCAAGATAACAAATACCAGATAACAAATAGCTTTTTAATACCAGATAACAAATAGCTTATGACAAACCTAATAATCTTATATTAATAAGCAAATAAGCCAGAGACAAAGAACTAAGAACTATGCTAATATTTTTGAGTTTTTAACAATTTTATGAATTAAAACTAAGAAATCTAAGATCTATGCTATAAAACTTAAAAACAGATATTCAAACATATTTAATAAGAACAAATAGACATAATTAAGCACAAATAAGCTAGACTATAAGCAGAATATAAGCATATGCAAAATTAAAGCTAAGATACTTGAAAATTAAAGGAAACTTACAAAAGCCTTAGCTAAACAAAGGCAATAATGCTCAAGAGAGCTTTCAACAGCTCTAACTTATCACAAGGATAAGCTAGTAAGGTCCCATAAGCTCTTCCATGTTAAGCTTATCATCCATAAGTCCATAGTCCATAAGCATAGGTATTTAAACTGATTTTATTGGTTTATGTAGATTAAGAGCTTGTTAATAGCTCAATTTGAGCTTAGAGACTCAAAGAGCTTGTATGAGCTTATTAGGAGCTTTTGGAATAGTGACTGAAAACATTTGAAAATGATAAGAGCTTATGATAGATTGAATAAAAGAACACTAGATTTCATTAACTTGAAAATTGATTACAATCTTTTGAAAATGTATTACAATAACTGAATTTGAAAATTACAAGAGCTAAAGTTTAAAAGCTAAAAATTACATAAGCTAAATTTTTAAAAAGCTAAAAACTAGATATGAGAAGATCCCCTTGTGTGTGAATGAAAGAGCTATTTATAGCCTGAGAATGAAGGTTCTAGGTCTCTTGCCCTGCTCTCCTTGTCTTGATCTTAGCCCTTGAATAAATTCCAATCATTGAGTCATAATTTGAGCCGTTGGATCACTTTGGTGAGCACACGGATTGCCAACGTGGCATTCCGTGTGTCAGAGCCATTGTGCTTCTTTTTCAAGACTTTTAGTGCAAATTTCCTTTTCCCCGTGTGTTTTCTTCAATCCACGTAGCATTCCCTTTGTGGGGATTGACCAATAAGAGCATTTGGTGATGTAATACTCTGCCAAGTCAGTCTTTATCACTTGAATTGTCTCTCCACGTGGTCAATTTGCATTTGCCCTTTGTTTTAAGCTTGAGGTAAATCGAAGAAGACGGTAAACAGTGGTAACAAATTTTCGCGCGTAATTTTCTTTTATAAAAGGGGTTTGACTTTTTTCTTTTTACCCGGGGTTTGATGTTTGACTCCAGGCTTATATAAAGGAATTGGGCTTGGGTAAGTTTGGGCTCAGGCTTGGTGTTGTTATAAGGGGTTAACGGGTGTTAACTCTTATAATAAAAAGAGTTAACACCGTTAGGGTTTAGGGGACCATTTTTGCAATTTGGATTTCCTTGAGGGACTGATTTGGTATTTTTGGGTTTTTGTCATTTAGTGGTTGACTAATGTTGACCAAGGGTTGACTTTTTTGACCTTTGATAGCATTTTCCCGGCTTTTGCACACTCAATTCCGTTCCCGCGTCCATGTTTGTCTGGTTTTGACCGTTTTCTTATGATTTTTGCTATATCCGTACCTACACAATCACAAAGACAAAACAAGCAATATACAAGCATTTAAAGCATAATTTTGTCTTTTATGGATCATTTTTGATATAAAACAGATATGTGTTTTCACATATATCAAAATTCCCCAAACTAAGCGATTGCGTGTCCTCACGCAATATTATATGCTCCATAACCAAATACCTCAAAACTTCCCCAAACTAAATCTTTGAAAAGTAGCAAAGACTTTTGTGGGGAGAGTTAAGAAATCACAAGTTATAAAACACTCCACTTTCCCATTTTTAAATATATTTTTTTTCATTCATTCATTTTTTTATCATATAACTTAGATTATTTTGACTTTCGTTATTTCCATAACTGTTAGGGATCATAGAACAAGATGCATTTCGATCCGAGAATGCCCCAAAAAAGATAAATTCATCGTCCCCGACTTTTCACTTATCCAAACCAAGCTTAAAACGAAATCACAGCTAAATATTAGTAAAGATGCTAACACTACTCATATTTGCAACTTGTAAACTTTTCCCTCTCTACATTTATTATATCTTAAGTGAATGTGCTATTTGAATTTTCAACAGGGGATCAACGTTTTTACAAAATACTATGCTTCACGTTCCACCCAAGAATAATGAGTTTGAAGGCGAGATCATCCCATGTAGCGACTTTCGTCTCGGCACATCCCAACCTTGCGGCTAAGTGACCAGGCTTTTGACACCCCACAGAGACTAGTATCGGGACTCACGGACCTTAGGTTTCAAAAACTCTCAGGTTTCCCGAATATTCATAGCTTATAAAATAGAATAGTCAAAGTTCAAAAGCATATTTGAATTTAACAAAAAGAAATCTATTTATTAATTTAAACTTAATATTAAACATTTATGCAATTGTAACCCTCGACCTTTTAGAAGGCTGCAACATCGGTTGTGAGCTGGCAAGATGCAGCAAACTTTTATCAGTCTCGGATTTTTATTCTTACTATGGGCTTTCTTTAGAAGACTACCACATCGGTTGTGAGCCGGCAAGAGGTAGTAAACTTTTATTCAGCCCACAGCTTTTATTATTATAATATTCTTCATTAATTTATTTATCATCATATTTTTTTAATTATGTAGAGAAGACTTCTTTTTGAAAAATTTAAGTATAAATTTGAACTAAGTCTAAAATTTTTTGCTATATATTACATAAAAATTGTTGATTTGAGTTTAATTTCCAAAAACAGCACATATATTAATCCGGTTAAGAACTTATGGGAGAAAAAGCAACAAGTTACATACATGAGCTCTTAAGATTTCCAACTAATCCTTGTTTAGCATCCTACTCATACTTAAATCTATCATTTTTCGTTCTTCGTGAATTAGCAAACGCTTAGCCTAAAAGTTAAGGAACAAGCTACAGCTCAACACGCTCGATCGAGTTAAAATTTACTCTAATTCTACCCAGCAAGAAAGTCAAAATTGTGATAAAAACACTTATTTTATTTTTGAAAATTTTTAAATTTTTCATATTTTTTGAAAATTTTGGTGGGAAAAACGGGGTACGTGAGAACAACAGTCAAAAGTAGGTAAGATCATATCGAAGATATACTACCCCATACTAAAATCAAACATTGTCCTCAATGTTTCCTAGCCTAAGACTTAAAAACCCTATACTAGAACTCAAAAAGGCGAATGCATAACTCAAACATGAAGAAAGTATTACAAATATCTTAAGCCATTTATCAAGTGTGCTACAAGATAAATGTTAGACGATAATAATCTTTAGTATATCGGATTTCCCCAAACTAATGGCAAGCAAAGGCTAGGAAGCTCGAGTGGACCGGGACAAAACACCGAACATGAGAGTCTTCAGAAAATTTGGGTCAATCCTGCAAACAATCACAAGTACAAACAACAAACACAAAGATCGGAAGAGTACAAGCCTCCTCACAACACACTAGAAGCTAGAATGAAAATAGAAAATGGATAAGCATGGGGTGCCTCCCACGAAGCAATTTATTTTTGGTAACCGAGTCACATAGCTTGACACAATCCCTGAATTCATTCGTCCTTAGGGAAAGTTTGGAGATCCGGGACAACCATGGTTGGTGTGTCCCTTCCGAAGTAGTGCTTAAGTCGGTGGCAGTTCACTTTGAAGTTTGATCCGTCGGTATGAGATAATTTTGCAGTGCCATATGGAAAAACTTCGGTTATAGTGAAAGGGCCAAACCATCGGGTTTTAAGCTTTCCCGATAATATCTTTAGACGAGAGTTAAAAAGCAAGACTTGATCACCAACATTGAAAATGCTGTTTTTGATCTTTGAGTCGTGAAGCTTCTTTGTCCTCTCCTTATAAATTAAAGAATTTCCGTATGCTTGATCACGAAGCTCATTAAGTTCATTAAGTTGCAGCTTACGGCTAGCGCCCGCGGTTTTAAGATCAAAATTAGCATGTTTTAATGCCCAATACGCTCTATGCTCTAATTCGATAGGTAGATGACACGGCTTTCCATACATAATCTTGTAAGGGGTGCAACCAATTGGTGTCTTATAAGCAGTACGGAATGCCCATAGAGCATCATCAAGCCTATCGGACCATGAGGCACGGTTTTCTCTAACCGTCCTTTCTAAAATACGTTTTAACCCACGATTCGACACCTCTACTTGATCGCTCGTTTGAGGTTGGTAAGCGGTAGCAAGATGATGAGTGACTCCTTACTTAGACATTACTTTAGCAAATTTGTCATTACAGAAATGGGTCCCACAATCGCTTATAATAGCTCTCGATGTATCGAATCGGGCAAAAAGAGATTTCAAAAACTTAACTACAACTCTAGCATCGTTAGTGGGGAGTGCCTTGGCTTCAACCCATTTGGATAGGTAATCTACGACTACGAGTATGTACTTATTTCCTCTAGATGACGGAAATGGTCCCATGAAGTCTATGCCCTAGACATCAAAGATTTCACATACTTGGATGGAATTTTGTGGCATCTCATCACGTTGTAAAATTTTTCCCTGACGCTGGCATGAGTCATAGTTTTTGACTAACTCTTGGGCATCTTTGTAGATTGTGGGCCAATAGAATCCTGAGTCAAAAACATTTTTTGCGGTGTAGTTGGCACCGTAATGTCCCTCGATGGGTCTACTATGGCAAGCTATGAGGATGTCGACAGCTTCTTAGCCCGAAACACATTGCCGGATCACTTGATCCGCGTAGGTTTTGAATAAAAAAGGGTCATCCCAAAAATAGTGTTTGACATCTTTGAAAATTTTTGTTTTTCTGCTAAGTTGACATTCCTTTGACAATGAAATTCCCCGCGTGGTAATTTGCATAATCGGCAAACCACGGGGTACTTGGGCTACCACGACAAGTCATCATATTAAGTGTCTCGAGAGGAAATTTTTTGTTTATTTCCTTTGGATCGAGAACATTTTCATACGGGTTTTCTAATCGGGAAAGATGATCGGCCTCGTAGTTCTCGGCTCCCTTCGTATCAATTACTTTAAAAATGAATTCTTGAAGGAGTATAACCCATCGTAGCAATCTTGCCTTGGCATCTTTCTTAGCAAATAGGTACTTAAGGGCGAAATGGTCCGTATACACTATGCTTTTATTCATGATGAGGTATGACCATAATTTTTCAAAAGCGTACACCACAGCTAACATTTCTTTTTCCGTTGTGGTGTATTTTGATTCCGCCTCGGTCATTGTTTTGCTTGCATAATGTATAGGCCTAAATTGTTTCTCAATTCGTTGTCCCAGAACCGCACCTATGGCATAGTCGCTTGCATCACACATAAGCTCAAAGGGCTGGTCCCAGTTGGGGGCAATCAGAATTGGAGCTTCGGTTAATTTCTTCTTTAAGGTCTGAAAAGCTTGAATGCATTCCTCAGAGAAAATGAAAGGAGTGTTTTTCTCAAGGAGATGTGTCATGGGTCGAGAAATTTTTGAAAAGTCCTTGATGAATCTACGGTAAAAACCTGCATGTCCGAGAAAACTCCTAATACCCTTGACGGTAGTTGGGTGAGGTAACTTAGCAATGACGTCTATTTTGGCTTTGTCGACTTCGATTCCTTTCTTTGAAATTTTGTGTCCAAGTACGATGCCTTCTTTCACCATAAAATGGCTTTTTTCCCAATTTAGAGCCAAATTAGTGTCTTCACACCGTTTAAGCATCTTTTTCAAGAATTGGAAAGGCACGTTGAGAAAGAATTTCCGAAAACTGAAAAGTCATCCATGAAAACTTCCATTGTCTTTTCAATCATATCATGGAAGATAGCCATCATACACCTCTGGAACGTGCCTGGTGCATTGCATAAGCCAAAAGGCATGCGGCGGTAAGCAAACGTTCCGTATGGGCAGGTGAATGTGGTCTTTTCCTGATCTTTCAGATCGATTGGTATTTGAAAGTAACCCGAGAAACCATCGAGGAAACAATAGTATTCATTTCCTGCGAGTCTCTCAAGCATTTGATCCATAAACGGCAAAGGGAAATGGTCTTTCCGGGTAGCTTCGTTCAATTACGTTATTTAATACAACTCTCCATCCCGTTACAAGTCTAGTTGGTACTAACTCATTTTCATCATTGGTCACTACGGTCATCCCTCCTTTCTTTGGCACACAGTGCACTGGGCTCACCCAAGGACTATTCGAGATTGGGTAGATCAATCCAGCATCAAGAAGTTTTTCAACCTCTTTTTTAATGACATCATGGATCTTTGGATTAACCCTTCTCTGATGTTGGACCGCTGGTTCATAGTCCTCTTCCATAAGAATTTTATAAGAACAAAATTCCGGGCTAATACCCTTTATGTCGGAAAGTTTCTAAGCGATGGCTCGCTTTCGGGACTTTAAAACCTTTATGAGAGCGGTCTTTTCATCGACACTCAAATTTTTGGCAATTATGACTGGCAACTTGTTGTTGTCTTCGAAAAATGCATATTCGAGATGAGGTGGTAAGTCCTTAAGTTCGACCTTAGGAGGTTCATCAATTGAAGATTTGGCAGTTTTGGCTTCACACAGTTTAAGTTCATTTCTGATTTCCGGCAAATAATTTCCTTGGTTTGGAGGTGGTGAAGGATCACTATTAAGGAGTGCTTTGAGAATAAGAATGTCCCCTTCTAGGTCATAATAGGATTCATCAAATTCCGGTGAAGTTGGATTGTCGGCTAGAGCAAGAAAAGCATCAGCTTCTTCTAGAAGTAGAAAATCACTATCCCCGAAAGGAATGAGAGTCAGAGAAGAATTTGAAACTATCGGGTCATATACGTGTGTGGATTGCACACTTGCAATCACTCCGTCTGAAATACTACCTAGAACTTCCTAAGAATACTCATCGCACGTTTAATTCAACAACGTCGATTCGATTTGCCGTCATATCATTATAATTAACCGAGTATCTCGAAGTTTGATCAAGATTATAAGTAATGGCCTCATTGTCTACTCGAAGGGTTAATTCACCTTCGTACACGTCTATCAAAGCACGACTGGTCTTAAGAAAACACCTCCCGAGAATTAGAGGTACTCGAGGGTCTGGTTCAAAATCTACGACCACGAAGTCGGCTGGAAACTGGAATACACCAACTTTAACGTTGACATCTTTAGCAATACCGATTGGTCGGGAGATCGAACGGTCCGCTAGTTCTAGTGTCATGCACGTCGGAGTCAGGTTTGGAAGGTTAAGCTTTTTCCACACGGAAAATGGCATGAGATTTATGCTAGCGCCAAGATCGGCCAAGGCTAAGCACTCATCCATTTCGGGAAATTTACATGGAATAAGGAATCTGCCGGGGTCACCAAGTTTTTCGGGTAACTTGTTAAGTATGACCGCCGAGCAATGTTCGTTCAAAGGGGTTCTAGCCATCTCACTAAGCTTTTCTTTATTTCCAATTAAGGCTTTAAGAGTTGAAGCAAATTTGGGCATAAGAGTCAAAGCATCCATGAAACTGATTTCGAAACTCATATCTTTAAAGATTTCGTAGAATTTCTCTTTTTGTTCGTCAGCGTTTTCACGGCGCTTCTCATCATTTCGCCTTGAAGGATAAGGAATTGACGGTTTTGGGTTAGGCATCGGTGCACTAACTGGAGCATCAACTGGCTTAGAAACTGGATTTTGGTTTTCAACTGGGACAACCGGAGGTTGGACGTCTTTGGTAATTCCGTTATTAGTAGGAAAAACCGTGTCCTTTGTCACCTCGGTTCTACGTTCCACTACTTTAGGAGAAGAAGTAGGAATCGTAGGTCCTTGATAAGCAGTACCACTTCTGGTAGTAATACCCTTCAAGTCTTCCTTCGGGTTAGTAATGGTGTTACTTGGAAGAGAACCTGAATTTGAAGACGAAGCGGTATTGGAATTTACAAACTTAGAAAACATTTCTGTTAAATTTGTCATCTGGTTTTGTAAACCCTGGCCTTGATTTTGCATATTTCTCAATACAACATCATTAGCCTTGACATAATTCTCAAAATCGGTCTTTGAAACACCTTGCATTTGCTGAGTAGGAGCTTGATAAGGTTGAGCTTGGTAAACTGGTGGTTGACTAGTCGGAGGTTGATATACTTGACCTTGATAAAAGTTATTTCCACGGTTTTGATTGAAATTGGTTCCTCGATTTTGGTTGAAATTACTTCCTTGGTTTTGATTGAAACGGTTTTGATTGTTTTGAATCGGAGGAAAACCAGGAGGTCGAATTTGGTTTGAAACCATCGGAGGTCTAGAATTGGAATTTCCATGATTAAAATTGGCTGCAGCAGCTTGTGAGACGTACTCTTGAATGTTGTCACGATAAACGTTGCCATCGGTGGCTGGACAATTTCTATAAGAATGAGCACATCCACAAGTTACACAACTATGCTCGACCGCTTTTACGGATGCTGGAGCTTGGGCTTTTTGTTTGTCGATAAGCATAGTCTTCATCAAATTCTTAAGTTCAGAAACTTCGGTTGTAAGAGCAGCAACATCTGATGAAATTCCTGGAGTAGATGAATTCGAACTCACTTTAGCAACGACTGCCTTGTTTCGTGAATTACGAACCTTGGATTTACTCTCGATAATTCTCAAGCATTCACGAGGCATCTTTCCAATGGTTTCCACCCGCAGCAGAATTCAACGAATCTTGATCATTAGCATTCAAAGCATTGTAAAACTTATCTAGTTGATGTAATTCTGAAAGTCCGTGATGTGGGCATGCTCGAAGAAGATCATTAAATCGATCCCAAGCCTCGTAAAATGATTCATCAAATCTTTGTTGAAATCTCATGATTTCGTTCCGAAGATTTGTCGTTTTTAAAGGAGGAAAGAATTGATAATGAAATTTGGATCAATTTCATCCATATCAATATTGAATCGAGGAGGTTCTTTCTCTATCACAATCCGGGCTGAACTTCAAGAGAAAATAGAAAGCACTAAGACTTAATTGGAAGTGCTCGGGATGTCCGAAAATCTCATCGTTGAGGTGATTTTGTTGAAATAACGGATGTGAGCATGTGGATCCTATTTATCATGTCCGAAAAACTGCTTGTTTTGAACAAGATTGATCAAACCATGCTTTAACTCAAAGTTAACATTGATTTCGGGAATTACGATTGATCCCTCGGTGGGTGCTTGGAGAAATTCGCCATTGTTGGTTATCGGCCATCGAACATAGGGAGGATTATCAAAAGGTTTTCTAATTATTTGGTTCTACAACTGCAGGTGGGCTTGTTGTTGAGAGGTTATGGATTGGCGGGTTTGAGATGCGAGTGCGTATGCACAAATAGAAAAAGAAAATTTAAACTAAAATATTTTTATTTATTTATTTTTTATATAAACAAACTATTTTAACGGATAACGAGATGACAACTTAAACCAAATAATCAAATTTACTTCACGGTAGCTCTTAAAAATTTTACTTTTTAAGGTGAGCCGTATTTCGTAAATGACACATTGGCAAAGTTTTTTAATCTTGTTTGAGTTGGGAATTAATAAGTTCATTACCTCAATTGAAGGTATTATTTGTTGGTGTTCTTTTACAACTTTGTTAAATTTTATTTTTTTTATGGACAATTTTTGATTTTTTTTATATATATTTTTTTATGATAATTATACTAATAAAAGAAAAGAAAAATATTTTTTACTTTTTATTTTTTTTCTTTTTTTTTTTTATTTTATAAAAGCGTAACTTTCGAAAACGAAAGGTTCTTCAAAACACGATCAACAAACTTCAAACGAAAGAATCTTAATCACAAATCCCCGGCAGCGGCGCTAAAAATTAATTCGTAGAATCTACATAGTAATAATAATTATTTATATATAATATGATGGAATATTACCCAAATTACCCTTGATGAACAAAGGTAAAATAGGGAATTTTCTAAAATATATATAATATAATACGTATATTATCCGGGAAGTAATGTTTCCCGGGTCGTTATTCCCAACGACTTGTGAAATTGAAACACGTTTTGAGGTTCGGACAAGATTTGAATTGGAAACAATGATTGATTTTTGAATTATTCTACTTCTTCAAATTAACAATAAGAATATGATATCATTAGCACGATAACAATATTACGGGAAATCAAACTTTAACTAAAAACGCAAAACGAGAACCCTAAATGGTGGTCAAAAACCCTAAATTTCTAAAATTAAACCTAAATTAAAATTTTCTTTTTAAATGGACTCTAATTGACTAAAAAGTAAGTTTAAAGAAAACTAGAACAAAAACGAAGTTGAAATGAGCTTTAAAACACGAAAAATGAGAACGGGAACGAATCTCGTTCTTTAAAAATCGAAATTTTGTAAATTAGACCCTACGAAAGCAAAACTAATTTCCTCGATAACTTTTTGATAAAATAAATTTTTCTAAAAAAGGATTTATATTTTTTTGATTATTTCTATTTTTTATGATTTTTTAAAGTTTTTAATAAAAATAAATGTTTAAAAATACTAAACTAATTATAAAAATTCTAGAAAAAAACAGAAATAGCTTATACTAATTAGAACCTAGGAAAAATAAGCTCGATGTCACAGCTTAATGAATAAGCCACGAAATAAGCTTAAAAACTTATAAGCTAAAATGGGCTATATGTGTATAAGAATTATATTTTGCTAATCAGTATGAAAAAGACCCAGGAGCGTGTTGGTTGTGAGTGTGTGTTTGTGGTGTTATAAAAGGGTTAGGAGGGTGTTGATGGTCGGGGTTCGAGTCTTGCTCACCCCGATTCACCTTCCCTTTTCTTTTACAAAAACAACTTTATAAATGCAAGTTATTAAGCACCTAAATATAAGCAATTTTAATAAAAGGAACGTTTTATGAAAAGCCTTAATAAGCTAAAAAAACAGCTTATATTATGACAGAAACTACTTAACTACTTTTTTAAGTTTTTCTTAAACTATATAAGGCTTAGAAACACTAAAATAAGCATAGTTTATGACAAATTTAAGATCATAATAGCTAATTTCTACCTGAAGAGCTAAATGGACAAGAATAAGCACACAGAATAAGCCACTAAGCTAGAAATTCACCCTAAGCACTTATTGAATTTAAACAAAACACTCATAAGGCTAGACTTTGAGACTTCTTTTTAAGCTGAACTAACAAGAGTATTAGCTTAAATGACTTGAACTATCTTATATACCTGACTGTAAGCTATATATCTAATACTTTTTGAAATATATTGGAGCTTATTGAAAAAGCTCTTTGAAAACAGCTTGAAAACTCAGCTCCTGTTGAGTTTTGTTTTGGCTTTTGAAAATGAAAATGCAAGATTTTAAAGCTAAAAACAGATGATGTAATAAGCTACTTTTTGAAAACTGAATGCACACTTATGAACTTTCATCCTAAATCTATTTAAATGCTGAAAGTCCAAATCTAAAAACTACAAATACCATCTAAATTCATAGCTGGAAAATGACAATTTGTTCATATATTATGCTGATGCATTTGACACCAATGAGACTCAAAATCAAAACATTAAAATGAAGGCCTAATGAAACTTGACTTTACACTACTTTGGCACTAAACTAAGAACATATAAAGTAATAAAAACAACTAAACCCTATTGAATCACTAAAAGCTATTAACAAACTCACAGATTTAAAGCCTAAACTAGAAAACTTATGAAAACTTTACTAGACCTAATAAACTCACTAATCCTGCACACTCTAACTCAATTTGACTAGCTAAGACAATAACCAAAGATCAAGAAGTCTCAGGCGTTATTTACTTGAGGTTAATATTGCTGAGCCAAACACCCCCTTAAAATCCATAAACCTCATTTAAACTTGCTAATTTGAAATCTAATTATTAAAACCTTATTACTAGATAGTGAACAACTTTTAATAAGCCTAATAAGCAGTTATCACTAAGTAAATAAGCCAAAAATACTAAGCTACTACTTATGCTAATTATTTATTTGGTTTTTATTGATTTATGACAGATTATGAGGAAAACTAGGATCTACACTAATTTAAGCTAAAACAGATGATTTAACTAGTTTAACAAGCTAGAAGAGACAGAATTAAGCACAAATAAGCAGATATAATTAAGCTAAAATAAGAAAATACGATTTAAGCTAAATTACTTAGAATAGAAAGTGAACTTACAAAATGCCTAGCTTAACAAGGCAGATTAAGGCTCAAGGAGCTTCTCTACACCTCTAGCTTATCCTTTTGGATAAGCTAGTAAAGTCCAATGGGGTCTTCCATTGTTACCCCATCATCCATAAGCTTATAACTAATTTTCACCATGATTTTCATTAGTTCAACTGATTATTTGGTTTAAGTAGTTTTAAGTTGAATTGATGAGCTCGATTCCAGCTTATAGACTAGAAGAGCTTAATAAGAGCTTAACACAAGCTTATGAAACAGTAGTAATAACATTTGACAGTAAAGAGCTTATGACAGATTATTAAAATAAAACTTATAATTTTATTAACTAGAAAACTGATTACAATATGTTGAAACTGAGATTACAATAAGCTTTTAAAAACTGAATAAAAACTACATAAGCTAATTTATGAAAATTACAATTTAACTAGAAATTTAGAAAGCTAAAAACTTGACAAATAAGAAGATGCTCCTGTGTGTGAATGAATGCTTGTATTTATAGTGCTGAAAGGATGCTTCTAGGCCCCTAAGTCAGATATACACTCTCTTGGATCCTGTCCATACATTCCTTTCAATCATTGCATGCTCTATCTCTATCGTTGGATTAGATTTTGATCACACGGATTGCCAACGTGGCAATCCGTGTGTCAAAGGCCTTTGTGCTTCTTTTTCAAGCCTTTTAGTGTAAAATCTTGCATCCTTGTGTGTTTCCTCATAATCGCGTGGCATTCTCCTTGTGGGTTTCCACCAATGGGAGTGTTTGGTGATGTATAACTTTTCCAAGGTGTCTTTTATCATTTGAATTACATGGCCACGTAGTCAATTTTCATTTGCCCTTTGGTTTTGATCTCAAGGTTAAAACGAGGAAGACAGTAAACAGTGGTAACTATATTTCCCGCTTGAAAAAACTTATATAAAAGGGTTATTTGACTTTTTTTTCTTTTGACCCGGGTAATTGTGTTTGACTTCGGGTTATTTATAAAAGAAATGGGCCACGGGTTATGGATTTGGACTTGGCAAGGGTAACAGGCTTGGGCTTGGTGTAACAAGTTAACGGGTGTTAACTCTTTTATATGAAAAGAGTTAACACCGTTAGGGTTTAGGGGACCATTTTTGCAATTTGATTTTCTTTGAGGGACTGATTTGGAAATTTTGGGTTTCGTTTTTTTTGTGGTTGACCATTGTTGACCATGAGTTGACTTTTGTTGACCTTTGATAGCATTCTCTCGGCTCTTGCATACACAATTCCGTTCCCGTGTCTGTGATTGTCCAGTTTTGACCGTTTTCTTGAGATTTTTGCATTATCCGTACCTACACAATCACAAAGACAAAACAAGCAATTTTCAAGCATTTAAAGCATAATTTTGTCTTTTTAGGGCCTATTTTGATATAAAACGGATATGTGTTTTCACACATATCACTTATTGTTTTAGATCCAATCCTTAACTACCCAATCCGCGTTCACTTTTTGAAGCGAACACCTTAGTTTTTGGTGGATTTAGATCTATTGTTTTAGCTTATTTTCTAGCTTAAAGTTTTTAGCTTTTTTTTCTAGTAGCTTTTTGATTTATTATTATTTATCTAATCCTTAAATATACCCATCTTTCTTTCACTCTTTGAAGAGAACATCTTAGTTTCGGGCGGATCTATATCTAATAAAAATAGATCAATTGTTTTTAGTTTAGATCTAGCTTAAAGTTGTTAGCTTTTTCGAGTAGCTTGTTGTTTTAGGTCTAATCTTTAAATATACCTGTCTCGCGTTCACTTTTCGGAGTAGAACATCTTAGTTTCGAGTGGAGTTAGATCTAAAGTTTCATTTTTAGTAGTCTCTAGTTTAATCTTAAGCTTATTAATCATATATCTTGTTTATTATAACTTTGATTGTGTTGTGTTTTGATGAAACTATTCCAACATCTAAGGCGAATAGCTTAAGGGTTTAATAAGCTAGTTTAATTTCTTAAGTTTAGAGCTTTTGTAGATTTTACAAGCTTTTTAGTATATTAAGGTTATAACTTTATCAATTAATTAGTTTAATAAAATCTATATTAGAAATAAACTTAAGTGTTTTGTTTAGTTTATTAAATCGGGTGGTTATTTCGTTTTCGTTGCTTCGACCAGGTTCTACTTTTTTCCTATTTAAATATTAAGTTGTTTTAGTATAATTAGTTTAATATGTTTAATATGATTGTTGATTTGATTGTTGCTATGAGTAGTGAGTAGTTATTTTATGCTTGTTAAGTGAGTAGTGATTAGTAAATTAAATGTGAAATAAAAAGGGATTGTTGATTAATAATTTTCGGATTATTTAGATTTATGTTTTGGTTATTTAAACGGGCAAAAACCATAAGAATAACTAGACATTAATCTAGTAATTAATACCAAGATAAAAGATTGTTTTGGAAATAAACCAACCTTATGAGAAAATAGTTTATTAGACGGGTACTAATTCATCGATAAAAAACTTACCTTGACACTTAAGAATCTTTTCACCTCACTTGACAAGCATATTCGTTTTATATATTTAGATCTATTTGTTTAGTTTAATATTACTTAGTTTTAATATAGCTTATTATTATATTATTAGTATAAAACCAAAAAAAATTTGATAATCAATCATCAAATTTAAGACATAAACGTGAATCTCTATTCATATCTCGCCGTGGATTCGACTCCGGGGGGATAATTATTACTTGTACTCAAGTAATTCTTATTTCTAACGAGAATATTATTACCGATACGTTCTACGTGAATCAAGTTTTTGGCACAGCTACCGGGGATATTTATTGCAAATCATTAGCCGACACGCGTCCTTCCAGAAGCCTCAGGATCCCTCTATAACAGCTGCAATACTCGTCCTCTTATACATGTGACGAGCTATGATTGGCCACCCACCTCATACCAATAATAAGCTGCAACCAATGATTAGCCGCCCTGCCACCTCGTACTGAACCTTGCCACCTGCACACTTGTTATGTCAGAAGCTGCCATGTGGCAGACTGTCATTGGACAACTGCCGCC
>BQNB010132404.1:0-18631 GCA_026074375.1 Tanacetum coccineum
AAGAACACAAACACATTTCACAAACACAGAAAAACATTCAAACACACAAGCTAAGAAAAGGAAATAAGAACTCTTTGCTTTTGTTTTTTTTAACTTTTTGTTTATATATGGTCATACTTATAAATATGCAAGCAAAAAATACAAACACAAAATAAAACACTTAACAAATATTAACATAACATAAAAGAAAAGTTGCATCTGGTTATAATTTTTATACAAAACTGATTTTTTATATGCAGGTGGAAAGTGCGGCGCACAAAGTTAATTGTGCGGCGTACTTACTGCAATTTTTTCAAACATTTTTATTTTGAATGATGAAATTGCAAGAGAAATAGAATAAAACAGATTTAATAAACATAAAACATGGTTTTATATATATTAACAGGAACATGCAAAATCAAAAAGAAGCAAGAATCAAAATCTTTTTGTTTTTTTTATTTTGAATGTACAAGCTAATTATTTATAATTGATGATTACTTAATAAACTTATCCAATACATAATATATATATATAAGTATATTAATATATATATATATATAATATATATATATAAATATATTATATATATATAAATATATAACTAGTATCAAAATTATCAATTAAAGTATGAATCACAAAGAATTCTAAGAGTTTTTAAAAGAAGATTACTTTTTATCACAAATGTAAAATTCAAAACCTTCTCGGTCGTTTCCCGACGAGGCGTGAACTTAAGAATCGAGTTTTCAATTCGTGATCGCTTGGTTTGAATAATCAAATGTTTTAATTGGGATTCTAATCTACAAATAACAGCAAGAGCAAATAAAAGCAAGCTAATAACAAAAGCTTATTAAAGATTAAAACACGAAAAACATAACGGATCAAAACCTGACTTTAAAACCCTAAATTCTCCAAATTTTAACCCTACAAAAGCAAATTTAATTATAAGGTCCTAAATGATAAAAGAAAAATTTAAAAAAAAAGAATACATTTTTTTGACTTTTATTTTTAATTTATTATGAATTAAAAACTGATTTATTCTAAAAAAAATTAATTAAAAATACTAAACTAATTTGCAAATTCTGAAAAATTCAGGAAAAGTACTTTTATAACTATGCAGAATCTTATGAAAAATGAAACTTAAAAAATTGGCTAAATGAATAATAGATAATAAGCCATTAACAACGGATAATCAAAAACTAATAATGAATATTAATATTAAATTATATAAACTATAATCGAAAAGATCACAGGGCAGTTGGTGAGTGTGTGGTGTGTTAAGGTGTTTGGCTTATGTAAGGGGAGGTCACAGGTTTAAAACCTGTGCCACCCTTTTAATAAAACAATTTTTTAAAATTTTCTTCTTGAAAAGGCTAAAACCCCTACAAAATAACAATTTTAACGAAAACAACTCTTTCTAAAAATCAAAAATAAGTTAGAAATAGCTAAAACATGTTGATAGTTTTGACATAAGAGCTTTTAAGCTTTACACTTAAACTGAAATTGCTAATAAGCTTTAATAGCTAAACCAAGCTGAATAACTAAAAAACTTACAGCTAATCAAATAAGAACATTTAACTAGAATTAAGCAAAACAAAAAAACTAGAATAACACATTAAAAGAGACAGAATGCTATATTATAACTAAGAAACTTTTAGCTAAACTGCTAGCTATCTAAAAACTTAATAAGCTAAACAAAAACCAAATAAGCTAACTCAGACCAAGGCCTACCTAATAATCCACTAGGATCACAAATAAGCTAAAAAACAAGCTAAAAAGCAGCTCCTAAAACTTAAAGGACAGTAGAACACAAAAACAGATTTTAAAAGACTTGCCTCCCACAACGTTTTAAGCTAAATTTCAAGACCTATAAGCAATTTAGAAAAAGCTCAAAACATGAAAACAGATTAAGAAAGGACTCAAATAACATAATTAATCTAGAAATAAGCAAATTAGATCTAAAATAAGCTAATGAAGAAACTTAAAATAAAAAGAAAAAAAAGAAAAAGGGGTAAAAGAGGAGTCCGTACAGTCGACATATCAGTAGAATACCTGACTTGTTTTTGTGGAAAATTAAATGATTTAAGCCTAAAATTAAGCTAGATTAAGCTGATTTAAAAAACTCAAAAAGTAAAAACAGATAAAACTTGATGTCTAAGACTTATCTACCATTTTGCAGATTCATAAACAACCTAAATAAACCTAAAATTGCAGTTAAAAAATTAGATTTTAAAGCTTTTGAAAATAAGACCTAGAATAAAAGATGACAGATTAGACTTAAATCTCAAAGAACAACTGCACTCAATTAAACCAAACTCTTCTACTGCAGTACATGACAAAAAACAAGCATGGAAAACACCACTTAATGACATAAACTAATCAAAAATCCAATTTTAAACAGTTTCAAAAGCAATAAGACCTCAATCCTAAGAACTTTTAGATGAAACCTTTGAAACTGAGCGAGAGAGAGACGCGCGCGCAGCGCGCCGAAACTTAATTAAGCTGTCAAATAGTCCTAATTTTAAGCTTTTCAAAGTAGACTTAAGGACCAATGAGGTGTCAAACTAAGGTTAGTGCTGCTTATCCAAACACCCCTTTAAATTCTGAAAATGCATTTACACTACAAAGTTGAAATAAGCATAGATTTCTAAAACAGATAGAGTATTAAGAAAATAAAGGACAATTAAGCATAAACTAAAGACTAATAAGAACTTAATAATAAGTTTAGACTCTAAATCTATATAACTAGAAATAAGATTAGTTAAAAGAAAATGCAAATTTCAGACTAATTTTAAGCTAACAACTAAACACATTAAGCTATAATAAACATAATAAGCAAAACTAAACATCCATAAGCACATATGAGCAGTAAAAGCTAAACAAAAATAAGCATAAAGAAGAGAAAATGAAAAGTGTACCATGCTCCTAGCTCAAACAAGGATCATGATTGCTCAAAAGAGCTTTTCTACAATTCGTCCGAGAGCTCTAGCTCTGTGTTAAAAACAAGCAAGTAAAACCAATAAGCCCTTCCCTTTTAGGCTTATCATCCAAAAGCTTAAACCAGTCTTTTTTGATGTATGAAAAAAAAAACACAGTTAAACTAATAAGGAGCTTCACTGAGTATCCCCCGCACACCCCCCCCCCCCCCACCCCCCCCCCCAACCCCCCCCCTTCCCCCCCACCACCCCCCCGAGTGAGTTTTAAGAGCTTAAAGAGCTTGTAAAAATAACTTGGAAACAGTATTAAGATAAAGAGCATAAGGGTGAAAACAAGTTTGCATAAAACATTAAAAACTAAAACTTCATTAAACATTGAAAGATTACAATGCTTGAAATTTAAAAATACAATAAGTAAAGACAAGTAAGCTGTAAATAATTTAAAAGACAAGACTACACTACTCCTAGACTAAATTACACTAGATGCCCTACTGTGTGAAAACACACACACTTATATAGCCGTTTGAGCCCTTGTAGGTGTGTTTCTTGTATGAGTGCTCTCCAAGCCTTCAATTCTGAGCCATTGATTCCCATTGTGCTTCTTTTATCATCATCTCAGCCCTTGATTGCCATCCACCAATCAATTACCATAGGATTGCCAATGTCAGCTTGTCTTTATCTTGAAGGAATAGGTCAAATTTGGTTGTCGGGTTGTGGGGAAGAGGCCAAATGGGTTTTGTTGGTTTGTAGGGTACATGACAAGGATGAGGGAATAGTGTTTGGTTTGGCGAGAAAGGGGTTTTGGGTGATGGTTGTTTCATTTTTAACGGGAGTTAGGGGGCAAGGGACTAAAGGTGCAAAGGGTTAAAGGTTGTAGGGACTAACTGTGTTAGTCCTAAGGACTAGCAGTGTTAGTCCTTAAGGACTAACTGTGAAAGGGTTTAAAGGGGTAAATGAGGCTAACAGGGTTATCTGGTTTGGGCTTTGTTGGGCTTATTTTATTAAGTTTGGGCCAGATTTAATTTAAATAGGATTTTGGGCTTTTGATTATTAAATAAGCATATTGGGCTGATCCGACCCATTAAATGGGGTGCGGGTTGTTCCAATAGGATGCTTATGTCCTCGGCTTCGATCTTTGACTTTGACTTTTCACGCTCTTTCCATTCCCGTGCTCGGTTTTGTCAGTTTTGGCTTCATTTTTGTCTTTTTGTGAATATCCGTTACCTGCATAGCCATAAATCACAAAACACACAAATACAATGCATTTTTGATATATTTTGGTCATTTTAGGCTCGTCTTATTAGGTAAAAGGTATGTGTAATTAAGCACATACCAAAATCCCCCATACTAAACTATTGCCGCGTCCTCACGCAATGCCATAAGTAAACACTTAGAAAACAAAGAATCTCAATCCCCCTCGACTAATTACCTCGAAAAGTAGCTAAGTGTTCATCAAAGAGAATTAAAGAATCATTAGTTTTGAAAAGCCCCGTTTTGACCATTTTTAAATATTTACACTTATTACCACATATATTTTTGTATTTTTCCCTTTTTCTCATTTTTTTGTACTTTTCTTTTTAAGCAACTAACTAGAATGTTTGGACTTTCGTTATTTTTATAACTTTTAGGGTCATAGAACAAGACGCACTTTAATCCTAAAATGCTTAAAAAGATAAATTCATCGTCCTCGACTTTTCACCCGCCCCAAACTAAGCTTAAAAACAAAATCGCCGTTAAATATAAGTTAATATGCTAACACTACTCATACTTGTAACTTGTGAAACTTTTCGCTCCCGACAATTATTATATATTATGTGAGTGTGCTTATTTCAAATTTCAACAATAGATCAACCTTTTTAAGAAAATTATAATATTTCCATGCTTCACGTTCCACCCAAAATTTATGATATTGAAGGCGAGATCATTCCATGTAGCAACTTTCTTCTCAGCACATCCCAGCCGAGACTGGATTAGGTGACTAGGCTTTTGACACCCCACAGAGAATAGTATCGGAACTCACGGACCTTCGGTTTCAAAAAATCTTAGGCTTCCCGTTAAACAATTCATTTAGAAAACCCACAACTTAAAACGAAATAGTCTTAGTTCAAAAGTATATTTAAATTTAAGAAAAAGAGATTTTCCCTATATTTATTTGTCGATAACCAATAAATCACTTCACTTCATATTAAGAACAAGAAATTAAGATTAGGAGATGAGAAGAATTTTAGAGAGAGAGAATGAGAGAAAACTAAAGAGAATAAAAGTTGGGAGAGTTTACTTGCAAAATGGAATGTTACAAATGAACCAACCACCTCACCTTCCTTGGTGAGGTGTATATGTATCCAACTAAAAGGCTTTCATGCCTTTAGTTATTCTACGGGCCAGGCTCGGGTTTACTTGGGCTTTCGCCCGATACACGTGACCGGTTAGATTACATTAAATGAGCCCGTTTACCCGTTCTAGCCTATTACAACGTTACATATTAAAATGACCGAGACTTAATATTCTAAATGAACGAACTTCCGTGTTCGACTCATTATTTGAGGCTAACAATCTCCCCCGAAGTGAGTTCATTGTGACACTCCTTCGTGAGATCAATGAGATTGCTTTTGTCGATAAGCTCTTGTGATCTTTGTCTCTGTCTACGTTGTAGGCTTGTTCCTTCATGCTTTGTGATCTTTGATCTTTAGCCTTTGTCATTGTCTTTTGACTTTGTCTTTTTCGTCCGAGATCTTTAAATCTTTATCCTTCCGTCTTGATCGTCTTTGCCACCTTGCGATCTTGTGTCTTGACCAACATGCTCATACTTTGCATCATCTTGAAAGCTTGCTAACAATCTCCCTTGATAGACTTGATATCTTTGAAGGAAGATCTTGTATATCAGAGTTTGTGCGGAAGTCTTTGTCTTTAATTCTTGAGCTTTCATGATTCTTGAATCTTGATGCTTATAGTATGTCTTTGTAGTTTGAGCATGAGCATGTGGTAATGAATCCGACTAACAACGACTGCAGGCACAATCCAATCGATAGATCCCCCCCCCCATACTAGAACTGAACATTGTCCTCAATGTTTTAAGAAGGGTCTCTACGTAAAGCTAAGGCCGTTTATTAAGTGTGCTAAAAAATAAACGTTAGTCGATAAGATTTAGGATATTGGATTCCCATAGATGCTAAGGATTGAAGCTCGAGTGAACGAAGGACAAAACCACGAGCATGAGAGGCTTCATAATCCGGGGCAATCCTGGACATACAACAAAAACCATAAAACACGAGAAAGGAAGAGGCGAGCCTCCTCACAACACACTTATTTATTAATACTACTATTAGGATAAGTATGGGTTGCCACCCACGAAGCGCTTGTTTATTAATGAGTCACTAAGCTTGACTCAAATCCTGATATTCATGGTCCATAGGGGAAAGGTTTGGAGATTCGGACAACCATCGGTGTATGTCCCCTTCAAAGAGATGTTTTTGAGTCATGACCCTTGAAGTTTTGGCCACAGTTTGAGATAACTCGACGGTGCCATAAGGGAATACTTGGGTAATGGTGAATGATCCAGTCCAGCGGGTCTTAAGCTTGCCCGAGAAAATCTTTAATCGAGAATTAAAGAGGAGGACTCGATCACCAATGTTGAAAACACGGTTCTTAATCTTGGAGTCATGAATCTTCTTCGTTTTCTCTTTGTAGATTAAAGAGTTCTCGTAGGCTTGATCCTGGAGTTCATTTAATTCATTCAATTTGAACATTCCGGTGATCACTCGCGTCTTAAGGTCAAAATTGCAAATTTTCAAGGGCCCAATAGGCCCTTGTTTTCAGTTTCGATAGGAAATGACAAGCCTTACCATACACTACTTATAAAAATGCACCCGAATGGGTTTTTCAAAGCGTACGTGATAGGCCACAAGGCGTCATCTAACTTATCGAATCATGAGGCACGGTTTTCACCTACGGTCCTTTCCAAGATACGTTTTAAACTACGATTTGAAACCTCCACTTGTCCACTTGTTTGTGGGTGATACGCGGTGGAGAGACGGTAAGTAACTCCGTATTTAAGCATGACCTTTGCAAAATGTCATTCAAAAAGGTGACCGTCGATCACTAATGATAGCACGAGGGGTCCCAAATCGGGCGAAGAGAGATTTTAAAAATTTGCAAACAACTCGGGCGTCATTGTTAGGGAGCGCTTTCGCTTCAACCCATTTCGACAAGTAATCGACGTCCACGAGTATATACTTGTTCCCTCGTAAAGACGGGAACGGGCCCATGAAGTCGATGCCCCAAACGTCAAAAATCCCACAAACTTAAATTGCATTTTGAGGCATTTCATCTTGTTTTGAGATTTTTCCCTGACGTTGACAAGCGTCACAACGTGTGACCAAGTCATAGGCATCGCGGTAAATGGTAGGCCAAAAGAATTCTGAGTCAAAAACATTCTTGGCAGTGTAGTTGGCACCATAATGTCCCCCGATGGGCCTATTATGGCAAGCTGTGAGGATATCAACAGCTTTTTGGCCATAAACACATCGCCGGATCACTTGATCTGCACAAATCTTGAACAAATAGGGGTCGTCCCAAAAGTAGTGCTTAACATCCTTGAAAAGCTTGTTCTTTTGTTGGGACGACATCCCTTTAATCACAAAATTCCCAGCATGGTAATTTGCAAAATCGGCAAACCATGGGGTACTATCATCACCACGAAAGGTAACCATACCAAGTGTCTCAAGAGGAAATGTTTCGGTAATTTCCTTATTCTCGAGAACATCTTGGTGGGGATTTTCAAGTCTTGATAAGTGGTCGGCCGCGAGATTCTCAGCTCCTTTTTTATCATGAATAATGACATCAAATTCTTGGAGTAGGAGAATCCACCGGAGCAATATCGGTTTAGCATATTGCTTGGCAACAAAATATTTGAGAGCCGATGTCCGATTCACTAATGGTCTTTGACAAGACAAAAAAAGGCGAAATCTCGAAAGCATACACCACGGCTAATAATTCTTTCTCTGTCGTAGTGTAATGTGCTTGAGCATCCGTCATGGTCTTACTATCATAGTGTATAGGCTGAAAATGTTTGGTCTTACATTGCCCCAAGACTGCTCCTACCGCATAATAATCACTAGCATCACACATAATTTCAAATGGAAGGTCCCAATCAGGGGCAACTAAAATCGGAGCTTCGGTTAACTTCTTCTTAAGTATATTAAATGATTCAATACATTCTTTTGAGAAGATGAAAGGGGTATCTTTTTCAAGAAGATGGGTCATCGGTCGGGCTATTTTAGAAAAGTCTTGAATAAATCGATGATAAAACCCGGCGTGACCTAAAAAACTTCGAATGCCTTTAACGGAAGTCGGATGAGGGAGTTTATCTATAACATCAACTTTAGCTTTGTCGACCTCAATCTCGGACTTTGAAATCTTATGCCCTAGAACAATGCCTTCTTTTACATAAAAATCGGCGATTTCTCCACCAGAACAAAATTATAACTCGCACCGTTTGAGCATTTTGTCTAAATGGGAGAGGCATGAGGAGAAAGAATCCCCGAAGACCGAGAAATCGTCCATGAAGACCTCCATTGTTTCCTCGATCATGTCATGGAAAATGGCCACCATGCACCTTTGGAACGTGCCCAGAGCATTACATAAGCCAAAAGGCATACGTCGATAGGCAAACGTCCCATAAGGTCAAGTGAAGGTGGTCTTCTCTTGGTCTTGCGAGTCTATAGGAATTTGAAAATATCCTGAGAAACTATCTAGAAAACAATAGTATTCATTTCCCGCGAGCCTCTCAAGCATTTGGTCCATAAACGGTAACGGGAAATGATCTTTACGAGTGGCATCATTTAACTTTCGATAGTCAATGCATACACGCCATCCCGTAACTAATCGAGTAGGTATCAACTCATTATCATCATTTTCAATTACAGTTATACCGCCCTTCTTTGGCATACAATCCGGCATCAAGGAGTTTGATAACTTCCTTTTTGATAACCTCATGAATTTTTGGGTTAACCCGTCTTTTATGTTGAATTGCCTGTTTAGAGTCATCCTCTATTAATATTTTGTGAGTACAAAATTGAGGGTCGATGCCCTTTATATCGGAGATTTTCCAAGCAATGGCACGCTTGTGTGACTTTAAAACCTTTAGAAGTTGGACCTTCTCATCTTATTTTAAGTCTTGAGCAATTATGACGGGTAGTTTATCGGTACCCTCCAAAAATGTATACTCAAGATGAGAAGGTAATCATGTGAAGCTCAAGCACTCCGGAGGAACATCAATAGAAAGAGTTTTACGATTTAATGTTCCTTAACATGAAGTTCATTTGGAGGAGAAGGAGATGATGGATCATCGTTAATAATTTTCTTCTCGAGTAGAAGAAGGTCTCCCTCCGGATCAAAGTTGTCATCATCAATTCCCGATGGAATTGAATCATTTGTAAGACAAGCTTCGATTTCTTCCAAAATGAAGTCTCCTTCCTTAAAAGGAGTAAGAGAGGGGGAAGAAGTAGAAAGGATAGGATCTAAAGACAGAGTGAGATTGCAACTCGTAGAACTATCTGAGAATCCGAGCACTTCTTGAGCATACTCCTCACAAGCTACGTTGATGACATCGATTCGATTAATCGATACTGCATCATTGTAGGAGTATCTCGAAGTTTGACCAACTTTAAAGGTTATGGCTTCATCATCAACTCGGAGAGTTAATTCTTCACCACAAACATCAATCAAAGCACGTGCCGTCCTCAAAAAGGGTTTTCCAAGAATTAAGGGAACCCAAGGATCTACAACATAATCAACTACTATGAAGTCGGTTGGAAAATGGAACTTTCCTACTTTCACAAAGACATCTTCGGCAATGCTGGCCGGTCGAGTGGTCGATCGGTCCGCAAGCTCAAGAATCATTTGTGTAGGAGTAAGTTCGAGGATTGAGAGCTTCTTCCATATGGAGAGAGGCATCATGTTGATGCTTGCACCGAGATCGGCCAAGGCCAAGCATTCATCTAACTCCGGAAAATCACATGGAATGAGAAACTTGCCGGGGTCTCCAAGTTTTTCGGGAAACTTTTTGAGGATAACCGCCTAACAATTTTCATTCACCGATGTGGTGGTGGCTAATTCAAACAATTTTTCTTTGTTATTAAGGAGACTTTTAAACATTGTAGCAAACTTAAGCATGTGAAGAAGAGCATCCGCAAAACTAAGCTCGAAATGAAGTTTCCTAAAAATCTCGAGAAATTTCAAAGCTAGCTTATCATCTTTTTCATGGAGCTTTTGCTTGTTAGCTCTTGAAGGGTAAGGTATGGTCGGTTTAGGTTTAGGAGCAACAACGAGCTCATCAATTTGAATTTGAATTTGGACCACCGGAGGTTGGATGTTTTCGGTACTTGGAAGCACCGTATCCTTTGTCACCTCGGGTTCTCGTTCCACCACCTTAGGAAGAGAAGAAGATGGGGGTGGAATTGGGGGTCCATCATAAGAAATGCCACTTCGGGTGGTGATTGCTTTCAAATCACCTCTCGGGTTAGCAACGATGTTGCTAGGAAGTAAACTCGAACCCAAAGTAGAAGCGGTATTCATTTTCATGAATTGACCAAACATGTTCTTAAGCTCGATGTTAGAATTTGTTAAAGAGGACATTTGGGTTTGCATGTTTTTCATTACCGCATCATTCGCCTTCATGTAGTTTAGAATCAACTAGTCGTCACAACTTGTGGTTGATGAATCGGAGCTTGATACGCGCCGGAGGCTTGATAATTTCAGT
The DNA here is from genome assembly GCA_026074375.1 of Tanacetum coccineum. Lineage (NCBI taxonomy): Eukaryota > Viridiplantae > Streptophyta > Magnoliopsida > Asterales > Asteraceae > Tanacetum > Tanacetum coccineum. The sequence goes on from BQNB010132404.1 coordinate 10,672, forward strand.
TTCCTTAGTAATTCCTCATTTTGGATTATAACCTTGATTGTACTCGTGTTTGAATTATTGCACATTTGGTTGACAAAAACCCAGGTGGTCGAATTTGGTTAGCTACATTTTAAGGACGGTATCCATAATTTCCTTGATTATAGTTTATCGTAGCTGCTGAAACATATCCTTGGATATTGTCTTGATAGCCCAAAAAAGTGTTGCCATCGGTGGCAGGACACTGTCGGTAAGAATGAGCACCACCACATGTAACACACGATTCCTCAACAACTTTTTTTACGTAAGCCGAGCTGTTACTTGAGTTTTTTAAAACATTGCGTTATGACCCTAGCACGGCACGGCTATGCACTGCTACTATGAAGATCAACATTACTTGCTTTCACTTGAGAAACAATCAGTTTGTTTCTTGAATTATGAACTTTTGATTTGTTTTCAATAATTTTCAACACATCTTGTGCACTTCTTTCCAAAAGATTGCCACCGGCGGCATAATTCAAAGAATCTTGATCGGATGGCGTTTTAAACCATTATAAAAGGTATCGAGTGATGCATTCGGTAAACTGTGAGTGGGGCATTCACAAGAAGATTCCTTGAAATGGTCCCATGCCTCACTAAACGTTTCCTCAAACTTTTGTTGAAAATTTGAAATTTCATTCCGAGAGATTGGGTTGTTTTTTAGCAGAAAGAAATGTTAATAAAATGTTGGACACAAGATCGGGACTTGGGTTGTTTGTGGAGATTGTTTTTATAAATTCTTTGGTCGAGCACAAACCGGGCTAACATAGATAAAATGGAAAAAGCATAAGCTTAATTGATGTCTCGGGCACATCTTTGTACTTCAACGTAGAAGTGATCTTGTTAAAATATCGAATATGAGCATGAGGATCTTCTTTCTCAAAACCAAAGAATTGTTTTGAAGTTACAAGATTGATTAAACTATGCTTGAGCTCGAAATGCTCAGCGAGAATGGGTGGTACTACGATTGCCTATGCATAACCCTCGGTGGGTGCACGGAGTAATTCCGCCATAGTACGTTGATCGGCCATCGTAACTACATGAGTCTCTACAAGAGAAAACGGTTCGACTCTTTGTATAGAACGTCTACGATTATGACGTTTCGAAATCGTAGAAGGTTCACCAATGAATTTTGACGAAGAGCGAGTTTGCATACACTAAGAACAAAATAAGAGAAAATAAAAAAAGAGAAAAATATTTTTGTAACCGATAATCAAACAAGTGTACGGTAGCTCTCTAGAAAACGCACAAAGAAGCGGAGGAGCGGGTAAGCGCGAAGCTATTAAAAACCTTCTCCTTTTGGGTCGAAGTTCGTCGGATCAACCCTCCTTATACCTCTCTTATATTTTGTAATCTAAAGGTGAGCCGAATTCACAAGTGACACAACGGTTGATTTTGTTGTTTTTCAATTTTTTTTGGAATTTTTGATTACTTGATAATAGAAGAAAATATTCACAAATGAAAGCGATAACTTTACGGGGAAGGGTCTTCAAACACTAATCTTCGGACGTAAACTTGATAATTGCACACACCTCCCCGGCAGCGGCGCCAAAAATTGATTTGCCCCCTTAGTGTGTGTATATATATATATATATATATATATATATATATATATATAAGGATAATATCAATTAAAGTATACTGAGAAGAATTCCAAGAGGTTTTTAAAAGATTACTTTTATCCAAAGTAAAATCCAAAACCTTCATGAGTCGGGTCCCAACGAGGCGTGAATTGAAAATCGAGGTTAAGTTCGTGATCGCGTGTTTGAATAATCAAGATTTTTTATTTGAATTATATTTCTACTAATAATATGCAAAAACAAATAAACGCAAGTAAACAATTAAAGCAATTAAAGATCGAACCTAAAAACGTTAACACGAGTAAAAAACGCGACTCGAAAACCTAAATTATCAAATTTTAACCCTACAAAAGCAAATTTAATTTTTAAAAGTCCTAAATGATAAAAGAAAATTTTAGAAAAAAGAATTAAGATTTTTTTTGAATTTTATATTTTTATTATGAATTAAAAAACTCTTTTAAACTAAAAAGCATTAAAAATACTAAACTAATTTAAAAATCCAAAAAATTCAGGAAATACTTTGAACAGTTTTAGAACTTAAGAAAAATAAAAGGTAGAAACTGCTTATAGAAAAAAGCTGTTATTAAGCTAAAATAGGGCTGAAAGCTTATTTGGAGAAAAGTATAAAAAAAATTGGTATGAAGTTATAACAAAACAGACCCAAGGGCGGTTGGCAGTGAGTGTGTTTTGTTAAGGTGTTGGCTAGTATAAGAGGAGGTCACATGTTGAACCCCTGTGACCACTCTTTTTAAAAACATTTATTTTTGTTTCTTTTAAAAAGATTATAAATAAAAAAAATGGAAAACTTTAAAAAATGAACTTTTTATAAAACTTGAAAATAAGCTAGAAATAAGCTTATGAAAGTAACAGTTTAGCCCTGTTTTAAGCTAAGTGGCTATAGCTAACTGTTTGGCTTTTTTAAGCTTAATAAGCAACAAGGAAAGCAAATAAGCTAAAAGAAGATAACTACCTAGACCTAATAACACTCATGAATTAAAATTAGCTAAATCAAAATCAGCTGGGAAGTCCATTAAAAGCACAAAGTCAGCACCCTTAAGGTGACTTATAAAGGACTAACCATAACTTTTAACTAAATTTGAGACTCAATAAACACATAGAAAAATCTAAAAGCCAAATAGATCTTAGAATTTTAATCTATAAACTATAATAACTAAAATTAAGCAAACCAAAGTGACAGCATGCCTTTACGACTAAGAAGAAATAAGGCTAAGCTGTTAGTTTAGTTCTATGACTTATATAAGCATAATGTTAACACTAAGGCTGTAAACACACCTAAACCTAATAACAATTCTAACAAAAATAAGCACAAATGACTAGAAAAGCACTTGAAAGGCACTAAGACAGTATGACTTAAAAAACAGCTTTAAGGACTATTGATAAACTTTAAGCTAAGATTAAGACCTAATAAGCAAAAAAAAATAAGTTATGAACCTAAAACAGATCAAGAATGAACTGCAAGGACCTAGAAATAGCAAGGAATAAGCAAAAGATAACACTAGATAAGCTAGAAAAAGGCAAATAAAAAAGCAGTCTAGGCTAAATCTATGTCTTTGGTATTTTCAAGTTTTTGAAAAAGCTAAACAACAAAGCGCATCCCTAAATTTAGATATCTAAATGATGAAATGACACCTTAAAAACTAGAAACATATTAAGCTCTATATCCAAAGATTCTATGCTATGAAAATCAAGACCTAAAACAAACTTAAACTAACCTAAATTTGAGATTGAAAAGTGGATTTTTAATTTTCAAAAGCTGAACTACCTAAACTTTTGACATTGCTACAAAACTCAAATAACAAAGGACACTTTAACGAACTTTCTTCTACTGCATTAAGAAGCATAAACAAACATGAACTCAACACTAAATTGCAACTAATTAAGATCTAAGCTCATAAGCAGTTTAAAAACTCATCAAGTCCACAAATTCAAAGTACTTGAAGTTAACACCTTAAAACTGATTTAGAAACTTTAAAAGTTCTTTAAAACAGATTATAAGTCCACTTATGAGCTAAACCAAGTTGGCCTAAAGGCCAATGAATGGTCAAAATGACATTAACCTTGGTTAATGCTGCTGTCCCAAACACCCCTTTAAAATCTATAAAACACATTTTAGCTTAAAACAGATTGTACTAAGCTATGAAACCTAAAAACAGATTAAGAACTAGGTAATATAAGAATAAATGAGCAAGTTTCAATCGCTAATAAGCACTAGATAATAAGCAAACCAAATAAGCAGTTTAAAGCTAAACTTAACAGTTTTAATGAAAAACTTAGACAAATGAGACTTAATCAATAAGCAAGCAACCATAAGCATAAACATTTATAAATAAGCAGAAATAAGCACCTAAATAATAGTAAATAAGCAAACAGTAAATAAGCTAAAAAGTGAAGAAGTTAACTTACTAAGCCCTTTGCTCAAAACAAGGGTACAAAAAAAAAGAAACAAAGCTCTTTAGAGCGTTGTCTACAAGCACTAGCTTGTTGAAAAACAAGCTAGTAAAGTCTAAAGACCCTTCCCTTACTGTCTTATCGATCCATTGTAGCGAGAGTAATTTTTGAGTGATTTTAATATGAAAGCTTAGATAAGCTTTTGAAAAAGCTTACCTAAGATACACAGGAATATAAGAGAGCTTATATGAGCTTGTTTAAATTGACTTTTAAGATAACAAATGAGCTTTTAAAAGAATTAAAAGATGATTAAACTTAAAACAGAATTTTCATTAAAACTTCTTAAAAGAGTACATTGCTTGAAAATAAAAGTACAATAAGTTAAATAAGCTGGTAAATAAGCTGAAAATTAAAGCTACACTACATCTCAATTCCCCCTTTACAAAGAGAGTCCTAGTCCTATTTATAGAAAATATATGAAGAGGGGCTTCTTGATCTTGTATTTGTTGTGTGAGGAGAAAAAGAGAGGGTAACGGCCTCCAATCTTTAATATCAACCTTATTTCCTATTGTTGCTTCTTTAGCTCTCATGATAGCCATGATTCCCTTGTCCTTTCCCATCAGCCATGGGTCATCATGGGATGGCCTGTGGCAATATCTTGTCAGTGTAGAGAGTTAGAGGTAAGGGTGAGAGTGATGGGTTTGTTTGTTGGAGCAGGGTCAAGGAAAGTGATGGGTTTTTGGGGAAGAGGGATGAACATTGACAAGGGGAATTTGGCGGGTAAATTGATTTTAAGTATAATTAGGTGTTTTGGGATAACAGGGTTAAGATAAAAAAAAGGGTATAGGGACTAACCATGTTAGTAACCAAGGACTAACGGTGTAAAGCCATAAGGACTAGCATTGTTAGTCCTTAAGGACTAACGATGCAAATCCTTAAGGACTAATGGTGTAATGGATTGGATAATGGGCTTTTGGTTTGGGCCTTATGCTTAAAAGGGTTTTAATGGTCTTTTTATGATCTAAATCTTATTGATAAAGGCTTAATGGGCTGGCTTGGCCCATTAAATGGGTCCGGATTGGTCCATTTAAGATAAACACGTCACTTGACTTCGATTTTTCACGCTCTTTCCAATCCCGTGCTTGGTTTTGTCCGTTTTGGCTTTGTTTTTTTCCTTTAGTGAATATCTGTTACATGCACAATCATAAATCACAAAACACACAAATACAATGCATTTTGGATATATTTTGGTCATTTTAGACTCGTTTATATAGGTAAAAGGTATGTGTAATTAAGCACATACCAAAATCCCCCATACAAGCTATTGTCTTGTCCTCACAGCATGCCGATATAAACACTTTAGAAACCAGAATCTCAATCCGCCTCGACTAATACCTCGAAAAGTATCTAAGTGTTCATCAAAAGGAAAAAGAATCAATAGTTTTGGAAAAGCCTCGTATTGAACCATTTTTAAATATTTACACTTATTAACACACATATTTTTGTATTTTTCCTTTTTCTTATTTTTTGTACTTTTCTTTTTAACCAACTAACTAGAATGTTTGGACTTTCGTTATTATCATAACCTTTAGGGTCATAGAACAAGAAGCACTTTAATCCTAAAATGCCCAAAAAAGATAATTATACATATTTAAATTTAAGAAAAAGAGATTTTCCCTATATTTATTAAAACATATATATTACACTTAATATAATTATACATCCTTTAAACTAAGGAAATCCTCGACCTTTTAGAAGGCTGCAACATCGGTTGTGAGCCGGCAAGATGCAGCAAACTTTTATCAGTCTCGGATAATTACTATGTGCTTTATTTAGGAGACTGCAACATCGGTTGTGAGCCGGCAAGATGCAGTAAACTTTTATTAGCCCACAGTTTTAATTATTATTATTATTATTACCTAAAGCTTATAGATAAAGGCTTAATGGGTTGGCTTGGCCCATTAAATGGGTCCGGGTTGGTCCATTTAAGATAAACACGTCTTTTAACTTTGATTTTTCATGCTCTTTCCAATCCCGTGCTTGGTTTTGTCTGTTTTGGCTTTGTTTTTGTCCTTTAGTGAATATCCGTTACCTGCACAATCATAAATCACAACACACATAAATACAATGCATTTTTGATATATTTTGATCATTTTAGGCTCGTTTTTATAGGTAAAAGGTATGTGTAATTAAGCACATAACAGGACCACATTCAATATCTTCCAAAATATATAATTACTATATCTTGGATACGGCGTATAGAAGTCTTTTGGATACGGCGTATAGGACTTTATTCTTTGTGGTTTCTTATGAAGTACATGCACAAATACGTCGTATCTTCCTTGATGGATACAGTGTAAGAATAATATGGCGTATTTGCTGTCAAATCAGTAGACTTTCTCGAACTCTTCGTATATGCTCCAAAATGTGTGCCTTTTAGCTCAAATATAAACAATTAAGTACCAATTCACGTAATAATTATACAAAATGGGTAATTTACATGGGATAAATGATACTATAAAATAGACTTTATTTGATGTCATCAAATATCTCCCACTTGAATCCTACTTGTCCTCAAGTAGACTTTAGAAAATTTATGAAAATGTATCCCAAACGTAGTCAAGGATTTTTTTTTCCTGTAAGCATTTATTTGTTCAATTACTAGTACACAACCAAACACCTCACAAAATAGGTAGATGAAAACACTTAAATCACTCGACTAATCTATGTGGTAACATGTAACTAGTTCGCTCAATTGCTCGGTCATGATGAGTATTCTATCATAGGCTTCGTAAGGATACACATCTCCACCACTAAAGCTAAGGAGTAACAAGTTTATAAAGGTAATTTAAGTTTTTTAGAAGGGTTTGATCACTTTTTCTAATCTCTATCGATACCAATATTCTAGAAAAGGTAACAAAATCACACATACACACCCATAACGATGGGATAGACACATATGACTGCATTCAAACCTTAACTCGAATAAGCTAAAGAGTAGGACCTGTAGTCTTTACCAAAAGTCGTAAACCAGCAAGGGCGACAAACTACATATACACATCCATAACGATGGAATAGACATACATGATTGCATTTAATTCCCTTACTCGAGTAAAACTAATGGTTAGGACGAAGAGTGATATAGGGTATGGAACTTCTAATATTTCACCAAAATGTAATAAACCAACAAGGCGGACAAAATCACACATAGATGGTCGTAAAGACAGAATAGACACATGTGATTGATCGCATCCTCATTCGAATAAAACCTAAGGGTTAGAGATTAAGAAAGGAAAATAATTATAGTTAAATTAAAATTTACAAAACAAAGAGATTAAGTCCAAACAAAGAAGGCACAAGTTGCTAGATACTTTCCCGATCGTTCCCATGATAAAGACACAAAGCGTGGACTACTCCATGTTTAGTAGACACGAAACAGACTCGAAAAATGTCTTCGATAATAGATAAATGAAAACAACCTTAGTTGGCGTTCACGTAACTGTCAACTTCCTAATCATCCATACTACACATACTTTTACAGAGATAAGTGGCGATATCTACCACTTTATACAAAACTTTACATCGTTGATTTATAATCATGTATCAACGAATAATCGATCCTTCAAATAATACCATCGGTTTAAATGAACCGACTATAAAAACTTCCTCCTCTTTTTTGCTGCGATTTTCTAATTTTTTCCATTTTTTTCTTTTTTTTCCTTTTTTTCTTTATTTTTTTCTTTTTTTCTCTTTTTCTTAAACATAACAAATAATACACTATGAATCTCGGTGTAATTCCACCATCTCACGATCATAATAACTCCGGATAATTTATCTGTAATTCTTTGTATTCAGATATAAAAATAATTGTGAAAGTAGTAAAAATACATAAGCTGACTACTTTTACGTTCTCATTGCATTGAGCAATTTCCCAACCTAACCATGGATGAAAAATC
>BQNB010132405.1:0-18631 GCA_026074375.1 Tanacetum coccineum
TAATCATATCAAACTCCGTCTCTTCTAGTACAATAACCATCTACTGCATTAAATATAGTTTAGCTCTAAATTACATATTATCGACAGAAAAGCGTAGTTGATCCGTTCTACTGCTCACTTGACGTACTTACTAACAAATGTTAGTGATTTGGACTAATGACGATACATAATTGAGATACGAAAGGTAGACAAGATTTAAAACAAGTTAAGAGACTAACGATATAATTTATCTTTACTTTTATGTCACAAACTTAATGATGACATCAATAGTACGTATTGCCCATGACTAGATAAATTCCTTTTTTTTTTTTTCAAATATATTTCATAGTCTTGGCATTTCATGGTAATGATCACGCTAATTTGCTTGATTTGGATTAGGTAACCCCAGGCACGTAGTTTTAGCCACTACCATGTCAAGGAATCAGATGTCTCACAAGAGGTCTAATATTCAAGCCTCACTAGATACATCTATTGGGGTTATAAAAAAATTTAGTCAGAAACTGTCATGCGAATACTTTGGTTAGCCTAGCCTGCATATATCTCGATCGGATGTTCGCCTAAATAACCATAAAACGTAAAAAAACAGAAAAAACGAAAAACCACATCCATTTTATGTAAGGCAAAGATTGTGAAATATAGATCAAGTTTTATCGGATAAAATGCTAAATTCTTGTTGGTTTTACTATTTTCACTAGTAGTGTGAACAAGGCTAAGTAAATGATTAATCTACATAATTTAGTGATGTGAAATAATGGTATGACAGTAACTTGGCCCCCAATGCCATCAAATCTTCTTTCTTGACTCACGAATTGACTCCTTCAAAGTTTGAACATCCCACTGACTTTCATTTATCAACTTTATTTTCTTCATATACTAGTAATAAGCACCTTTGTTGGCCTATATAAACCCTCCCTCCACCACTCGAACCAAAAAACATAATTCCATAAGCATTAACCCACATCAGAAAACAAAACTTGATCTACAAAAAACATCATTCTTATAATAGATCCTTTTATTCATGGATTACTTGAAAATGCATTATACTTGTCACTTTTTATTATTGTGTGTACTGAACTTTTTTTTTTCTTATTGTGTGTATCGAACTTTCAAATTTCGACCTTTGTGTGTATTTTTGACCATTTTACCCTTACTTTTTTCACAATTCGAAGGGTAAAATGGTCATTTTACATGGCTAGAATAGTGACAAAATACACACAAAAGTCGAAATTTAAAAGTTCAGTACATACAATAAAAAAAAAGTTCAATACACACAATAACAAAAAAGTGACAAGTATGATACATTTTCAAGTAATTATCCCATGATTTTTCAAGAGGATTTGTTCTTAACGAAAGAGAAGAGTGGCTTCGTTGAACATAAGAATCTTCAAATGGTTCCTGTGAACTGGACAATTTACATATTCTTGGAAAGCTTTACGATAAAGTGAGAGCAGGTACGCCTCCAAATACTTAACAAAAAGGTAGGTAGATGGAAGCAGAAGAGTTGCTTGGAGGGAAATTTTGGAGGGAAATGAGGTGGAAATATAAAAAAAATGGAAATGAGGTGGAATTTAAGAAAGTCAAATTTGACCAGTCAAACCGGTAACAACAAAAAACCCCTGCTATTACCAGTTTTCGTAGTTCATAATGTTTTTTTTACATTGTTCATAATGAGACACTGAAAATAGTAAGTTGTCCATAAATGGTGTTTATTCTTCACTTTTACTTACACTCATATATAAAAAAAAGAAATATTAATACAAAAAAATGATGATACTATACATTGTCACCGGCCGCTACGTGCGAGTAATCATTTAAGAGGCGTTTGGTCGGTAAAAATATAAATACATGTATTTTGAACTCTATAGAATATGATTTAAACGGAACATAAATTGCAAGATTTGAAAACCTTTGACATGTTTAGTACACAACATTTGGATAGTGCTTTCAAATCGAGTAAATATAAATGACGTAGTTACCCTTAATCATTGATAATACCAAGGGAGAAAGAAGAAGAAATACATTTTTATGAATATTTTGTTAAAAACTACATATATATTAAACATGGTTTGGTTCAATTAACCGCGGCTATATTCAAATAAGAACCGGAATTGAAACTTTCTTTTTTGAACCACAAACCGGAATTGAACTTGATAAGAGGTCGGGTTTTTTCGATTTCGGGTTTTTTCGTTTATGATTTCTTGGTTATCATTTTTCGCGGTTTCGAATTAAACGAGTCGGATCGGTTGGTCGGTTTTTTGAACACTCCTATCCATAAAGTTTAACTTTATGTAAATCAATGTCACTTTGAGCAACGAAAAAACATTGGTCACTAAAATATTTATTAACACAATTGTATATTAAAAAACATTCAAATTGGTTAAAAGGTTGAAATATGCAACATGAAATTTATGTCATCTGTAAATTTATTATCATAAAAAATCGTAATAAATTAAAAAATATTGTTTACTAAATATATTTATTTTTAAAGATTATTCGTCATCGCAAAGCGCATGAATATGATAATATGAGTTAAGAAGGGCAGCAATAGCAATAATACCAGTTTCACTCGCTAGTTTCTTTTTAGACACCGCAATGTGTGATTTGACAGATGCGCAAAACAAACTTGGGGGAAAACGTGTGAAACATGAAACTGTTTTGCCAAAATCACATTTTCTACGTGTAAGATGGATATTGTGTTCATCAAGTTCATGAGACATTAGGTACGTGATACATTTGAACAAGATCGAGTTTTTCCAAATAAGGATATGTGACACACAAATAATATGATGCATCATAAACGAAAGGCTCGAATTCATGTTTGGACACATATAAAATGTTATATCTTAATTAAAGGGCTTGTGTCGCAATGAGATCACATGTTGTATGAGAAGCTCTTCAACAAAAATGATTGTAATTCAAGTAATGCTTAAAACATGTGAGATAGTTATGATATAAATATTATGAGACAGTTAAAAATTGTTGTTAATAAAAATGTTCTATCATTTAAACAAATGAAACACATGAACATATTTTACATCTCTCTTTTAGCTATTGGCTTTTAGACTAAGAGTACTCTCACTCCATCAAATGGTCGGTCTCCACACGATTTGACCAAACCTCCCATCATCTAGCTTTGTGACTGATCAAACACACTCCACTTTCTTCATTTGTTTGGGCTGCTATGCAACAAGCAAAATGGGAATAGACCAAATAGTAATATAGCTGTTGGTTTATATAAAAAAATTAATAAACCCTCTTTTTCTTATAAAAGACAAGAAAACAATCTCTCCCAAGTTATCAGAGATATTAACGACTCGGACGCACATCTTAGTTTTAAACTCGATTTAGTCGAACACCTTTGGCGTCGAGAAAATGAGCACTAATTTTTATTGTATTGTTTTTAATTTTATTTTAGTTATTGTAATATTTGTCACACCCCCAAACGGGCCCTGGACGGCATACGTGTCCGGAGGCGTGACGTTCCTGGATATCTCAAGTACAAAGCATAAAGAACGACATTTAAGGGTACGTTTTAAAAATAAACACCGTTGCATAAATTTAAAATAATAATAAGTTTACATCAATCAAATTTAAAAGATTCAAAAGTTAAAATGCGGAAACTTTAATAAGTTCAACAACGGTATTTAAGATAACATAGATGAAATCTGAAAACTGGTTCGGGCAATTAAACTTCATATAGATCAAGCAACATCTTCCAAGCTAAGCACCTGAGAAAAACATGCTTAAAACGGTCAACATAAAGTTGAGTGAATTCATAGGTTTAATTTGATGTAATAGTGGACCACAAGATTTTACAGGCATGCGACAGTTATAACAAATACAATTTCACATAAAAGATATTTACGTTGCACTAAGCTCATGACACCGATGCTAATTCTAAGACATAGCTTTCATATAGCTATAGGTTGCATTATCCTAGAGGAGATCCGACCTAAGATTTCCTATCCGAAATTCGACATGATATATATCCGTTTAATCGGGCGACCCGTGGGTAGTAAGTGTGACTTACTCGGATAGTGATAATTAGTCCCAATAGATCTATTTATTCACTTGCGCTCTCTCAACCGGTCCTCCGGTCAAGAGATTAACAGTTCATGTTAGTTTTGGTCAATAGGAGGTCTAGCGCTACTTAGGCAACACGTAAACAGAGAAAAATTCTCATGAAAGTACTTGTGTCCGATTTTAAAAACAAGCAATGTTTCTCACCCCAAAGTTATAAAACATTTATTGAAAACGAGTAAAAGTGCGGGGCTATCAACTCACATTATGCGAGTTGTGGATCAAAAGAAATCAATCAAGCAAAAACGAATCTCACGGTACTGGCGACAACCTAGCATATAGTGGTCGTTTTAGAATAATGTACAACGAATAACGCTTAACGCAAGAGTTGATCATCCGAGCATGAGTAGACATGGCGTATCCTTTTCAAAACGTACTTTCGAAAGTTATAGGTTTTAATGTGGTTGTTGGTATATAGTAATATTATATATATATATATATATATATATATATATATATATATATATATATATAACTAAATATTTATATTTACGTAATATATATTTATATTTATCGCATTGTTCGGCTCTTTACCCAATAAACCCAAATATTGATTTAAAACCTTTTGATATGATTGATTTTATATCGTTAATTTATCCATTTCATAGTAGGTCACCCATGCTAATGCTTCCTTCGCACGAGCACGCTTAACTGTCGGTTCTTAAATTAAATACGTAGGTAGAAAAACGTAAATAAGTATTTTAGTTTATTTTCATGGTTAATTATATGTTATTTATCATTTATAAATAATATGTTTTTTGGAAAAATCTTATAAAAATATATTTTCACAATTTATCCTAGTATATATTTTTTATAAAATTTCGGTATGACCCGTTTGTGTTTATACGCTTTCCAAAGTCATAGAATTTAATCAAAACTCATTTTCAATTTACATTTCACCAGTTCGATCAATCAAAATCCTTTACAACTAGCCCTATACGCAAAAAGGTATTTAATAAGTCCTTGGTCCATCAATAAGCTATCATAAGCTCTTAATAAGCCAAAACAACATAAGCCGAACCCAAAGCTTATGAATAAGCTTGTGGTTCGTGAGCTTCTCGTATAGGACGTGGCTTAAAAGCCCATTAAGTCTTACTTGGGCTTATTTATTAAGCCAAATAAGCTTAATGCTTTGTCCTTCCAAAAATAAGCTAAAAATAAGTCGAATAAAATATAAGTTAAGTCAAATAAGCTCGAACAATATTTCTTTGTGGTTTCCCTTATTGGGTCGAACCAAACATGAGCCCAATAAGCTCAATAAGATCAAATAAGCTTTCCCAAGAGCTTATTTAAATAAGCCGAACAAAATAAGCCGTAAGTTAACATTTTTATTATTCGAAAATAACCACGATCATAAAACTATGATTTCCTTATACTTGTTTTATTTATTTTTGAAATATATGTGTAACCTTTTAAGGTTTACGTAGTTTAAATATATAAACTTTTACAAAACGTTTGTACAACTTGTTTATATGGATGACGAAGAACATAGAAGTACAAGTTTTTATGAAAATTTAGTGACTTACAATGAATGAAGGTTAGATAGGTTGGATTAGACTAAACAACCTCAAACGTGTTTTTAAAGATACCCGAATGATCAAACAATCATCAAATCTTCAAAAGTTCTTGATCAAAGGTGAAAAGTTTATGAGTTTATATGTATGTTGTATATATTTCGTGGGTTTTGGGGAGAACAACGAGCAAAGGAAAACTCGAATGTAGTGTGTGTAAATAATGAAGGAATAAATGAGATGAATGTGGTATATAAGAACAAAATTTCACACGCCAAGAGTGTGTGTGATGGTTGTGCCGTTCGAACCAAGCCAAGTCACAAGGGGAACAAATTTGATTACCAATGGCTCTTAGTACTAGCCCTTGTCTTACACATATGTTGGGATGTTGGCGCATGCCTAAAATTCAAAAATGGCATCCCATGCATGCATGTTGGTGGTACTCGGTTATGGTAGAGCCAAGAGGGGACCATTGTGGTCTCCACCATGCAAGAGTTAGTGGGTTTGAGATGAATTAATTTCCATGGTTCCTAACTTGACATTATTGATTAAGAAACACGTAACAGTGCCGAATAACGAAAACGAGTAACGGTATCACGGAAAATTATGAAATTTTAGATATTGCCTTAAAATGCTAAAACGTGGATATTGCCAAAATACTACAACGTTTGGTAACCCGGTTCACTCTTGGTGACGTTTCTCAGTTAAATGCGGGGATATTCCGGTTTCGTTTTTTAACTATAAATTTTAAACGAACACGTTAAAAATTCAAATTATCAAACGGGTGTCGGCTAAATAATTGATAATATTTTTTTGGATGGTGTGACATCCTTTCCCGTTTAAAGAGTTTGTCCTCAAAGATTAGACGTAGCTTTCGACGAAGGTTCAGGATTAGAAAAATGGATGCATGATAGTTTTTTTGCATTTGGTTCTTCACGCTCCCACGTAAAATCTCGGACCTCTCCTAGAGTTCCAACGTCCTTGACAATTGAATACGGCTTGCTTCAGGCGCTTGACCTCCGGGTCATGGACCTCGACAGGTTTTTAATGAGTGGAGTTTTTTGTCGATTGGATTTCATCCAAGGTATAGCAGTTGTGTCTTAGTCATCTAGGCACTTCTTCAAGTTCGAGATGTGTAAAACGTACTATGAACTCTACTCATCTACTCTGGGAGTTCAATTCGATAGACGACAGTTCCAACTTTAGCGATAATCTTAAAAGGTCCAATATAGCGCGGGTTCAGCTTTCCCCGTTTGCCAAAAAGTATCACTCCTTTCCAAGGAGACATTAACAGACTTTGATTCCACTAGAAAATCGGAGAGGTTTCGTTTTATGTCTTGCCTAGCTCTTTTGACGATCACGAGCGGCTTGGATGCGACTCTTGATTTTGGTATTTCTCAGTCGTCTTGTGGATGATCTCTGGGCCAGTGAGCTGACTATCTCTAACGTCAGCCCAGAAGATAGGTGATCGACACTTACGTCCATACAATGCCTTGAATGGAGCAGCCTTAATGCTGGTGTGGTAACTGTTGTTGTACGAAAATTCTACCAATGGCAAGTGTCTATCCTAAAATTTTCCAAAGTCTAGTACACTGGTTGAACCAACAGTCCAGATGGTTTCTGATATTCAGCCTTAACCTTAGCACATGTCAAACACATACTGACATATGTGGCGATCTCTACTTTCATGTTAGGCCACCAATACAACTTCTTCAAGTCCTGATACATCTTTCCAATCTAGGGTGGAATGGAATACTTGACTTATGCGATATGCATTATCAAGGCCTCAATCTCTCAAAACACGAATTGATCCGTTATTCCAAACATAATGTTCCGTCAGCACGAGGTTCTAGTTTATTAATCATACCCTGCAGATCTTCGTTTATGAAATTCTCCTCCTTCCTCACCTCGGTTTAAGCATTCAGAATTTGCTTTGGAAGGTTTAATCCAATCGTCATCACTAAGGCCCAAACTCGTAGTGGCTTAATACTTTCCTTTCGGTTCAAAGCATCTGCCATCATGTTTTCCTTTCTCGGATGGTAACGATTCTCACAGTCGTAGTCACTTAGCAGCTCTAACCATCGTCGTTGTCTCATGTTCAAGTCTTTCTGATCAAGAATATGCTGCAAACTCTTGTGATCAGTGAACACAATGCACTTGGTGCCGTACAGATAATGTCTCCACATCTTCAAGGCAAACACTACTGCTCCTAGTTCCAAATCATGGGTGGTATAGTTCTTCTCGTGAACCTTGAGTTGGCGTGATGCGTAAGCTATGACTTTCTCCTTCTGCATCAATACTGCACCCAACCTTTTGTTTGATAGCGTGCAATATACCATAGTTCACTTCCTTCGGGTAAAGCCAAAATCAGTGCACTACACAACTTCTGCTTCAGCGTCTGAAAAGCAGTTTCTTCCTTTTCTCCCCAGTTAAACTTCACACTCTTCTGAGTCAACTTCGTCATAGGTCTAGCGATCTTTAAGAAACCTTTGATAAATCACCGGTAATAACCAGCTAAACCTAAGAATTGACTAATCTCAGTTGGAGTCTTGGGTGACGCCCAATACTTGATTGACTCAATCTTAGCAGGATCAACGTGAACGCCTTCACTATCAATCACGTGACCGAGAAACTGTACTTTTGAAAGCCAAAATTCGCACTTTGAAAACTTGGCGTATAATTCCTCCTTCTTAAGCAATCTCAATATTAGCTTAAGGTGTTCTTCATGTTCTTTTCTGCTCTTGGAGTATATCAAAATATCATCGATGAATACGATCACGAACTTATCTAGATAAGGTTTGCACACCCGATTCATCAAATCCATAATTACCGCCAGTACGTTAGTCAAACCAAATGGCATTACTTGGAACTCGTAGTGCCCATAGCGAGTCCTAAATGCTGTCTTTGGAATGTCTTCCTCCCGAACACTGAGTTGGTGGTAACCAGATCTCAGGTCGATCTTAGAGTAGACTCTTGATCCTTGGAGTTGATCAAACAGATCGTTGATTCTAGGAAGTGGGTATCGGTTCTTCACAGTAAGTTTGTTTAGTTCATGGTAGTCGATACATATCCTAAAAGATCCATCTTTATTTTTGACAAACAAGACCGGAGCTCCCCAGGGTGAAGAATTGGTGTAGAATAGCTATAATCACTTAACACATACACGAAATATTTAGCAAGAAATGTTAGATAGAGAAAGACTTTGGGAGGAAGGTTTTAGTGAGAAAATACTTGTTGAACTATATGAGAAATAAAACCAACCAACCACCTCTCCAAGGCATGGAGCGGTGTATATATACTTACTTGTGGACATGGGCTTGGGCCTTCATGGGTTTGTCCATGGGCTTTAGCTAACTATCCTAGAAAGTTTCCAAAAATTAACTTAACGAGCTAACTATAATTATCTATGGAAGTGACTAACACTTTCGTGTTCCTAACAATCTCCCCCCTAAGGGAGGTCACTCAATTTTACAAAATCTTAAGCCTAACATACTATGCTTTATCTTTAGTCTTGAGCTCGTAGTCTTTAACTTGTGATTTGATGTAGTGATCATTGACTTTAGGCTTGAGTTTGTTCCTTTATCTTGACTTGAATGTGAAAATGTGATCTTGAACACCTTGAGATCATCAACCAAGCATAATCTCGATTCGCCATCTTGTAAATTTTGCCATCTTGTGAACTTGTGACTTCTGGACCGACATGATCATACCTTTCTTGATATGTTATCTTGAAAAGCTTTAATATTGCATGTTTCTTGAGGTTCTTTTACTATAACACTTCGTCACTTCGAGAAAGACGTTCGGTATCAGAGTGACGAAAATTTCTTTGAAATTCATTGACTTTAATACTTCGTCACTTTAAGAAAGATGTACGGTATCAGAGTATCGGAAGTCTTGGAACATGTACTTGAGCTTTCATGATGTATTTATGTTTGTCGGTCGGGTATGAGCATGTGGCTATGAATCTTGTGAGTCAGCTGGAATCAGGCACCTTTACCTTCATCTATAAGTATCCTGCATTAAAACAGTTAGCAATAAAGCGGGGGGACGAATATGGCTTTGTCATTCGGCCCATGTTTGGTGTAGAGTAACTTTGAATCATGAGGATCGACCTGTTAATCAGGTAGATTCATTTAAGAAGAATCTCCTTGACGGATTTCCAGCTAATGTATTAGATTCTTTTAAACAAATTTGCATTAGATTCATCAAACAGCATGTTTTATTACCCGGAATCGTTCTCAAAGCAGACAGCACGATAAGAGTGAACCAGTGAGTTACTATCTCACCGATTGAATAGAAAAATCGATTTGAAAAATCAATCGACGTGTCACTTGCTAAAGTGGTTTTGTGACACATAGAGAGTGTTAATCATTTCAAAATTTCATCATCAACCGTTAAGCCATATACTGGAACAAGTTTGATTCTTGTAGAATCGTACCATCGTTTCTTTCCAGTTGTCACAAGTTTGATTCATATAGAATCGCACAAGTCACCTACCATGAGCTTGTTTGATGTTGGCTAAAGCAGGATTTCCATCTTCATTGTGAATATTTAAATAGCACTCGAATGTTCTGGCAAAATCACAAGGATAATGCGTAGGACTCGTAATATATATCTTGTTATTCATATTGTGTGACTTAGCAAGCATAATTTTGACAAGTGTCCTAATGAGATTTATGGATGATCTCTTTTGGCTCTAGACTCAATAGTGCACTTTGGTTTTAGTGATCGGAGGCTGGAGTAGATTGCCACCTTTTCAATATCAACTAACTCGGAGTGAGAAAGTCGATAGAATTGTGTGTAATCTCCGTGAGAAATGAAACAAGAGTCTGTTGAGAGACCTTGAGTGGCTAGGGAGGGTTGTGCATAACGTCACTGGGTCCATGATTGTCTTCAATGTCAGACAATAACTTAGTGTTTCTGACAGTTTATGTATTGACCTAGTTTCTGCCTAAGTGTATGGAGGGCTTCTTTCTTTTCACCCTTTATCCTTATATTTTGTTGATCCCAATGAATAGATCTTTAACTCCCTAGCTTGTAATGAAGATTGAAGCAGAAGAAGAAAGTACTATGGCACATGAGCTTATAAAGTTTATCAAATCTCAGATTGCAGAACAGAGTTAGTTATGAAGAATTTTTAAAAGCTAACAGGAAAGGAAGCTAAAGTGTTTGAAAGAATCCTCTCAAAATCAAAGAGCTTTAATTCAAGAAACTTAAGATTTGAAGGTAAATCATAAGTTTAGGGGAGGATTGTTGGGAATTAAAGAGCTTCTACAAGATAATGCTGCTGAAGGACTTAATACTGCTAGTAGTAATAGTTAGTACTGCTAGTTATAGTTAGTACTGTTAGTACAATGTTAGTACTGTCAGTATATAGTTAGTACTGTTAGTTAGTATATTAGTGCTGCTTATGAGATATGTATGAGATAAATTAGGAATAGATATGCATGATCTCTGCATAATCTCCTAACGCGTTTTGTAAGCCTATTAGGGTTTTCCTTAGTGTATAAAAGGAACCCTACGGCATAGTTAGACATATCTCTTTTTCATATACTTTCATAGTCGTCCAATTCATATAATAGTTAGAGTCTTTCATTGTAAGGCAAAACATATAGTTGTTTTGTGGTTTGTTCAATATATTGAAAGCTTTGTGAAAGTTCTGTGTTCATTGTTTGATTGTTTCTTCTGAGTATATAAAGATTAATTCCGCATAGTCTTTATATATACACCACAAGGTTTCTAATCTAGTTGTTTAGATTTATCTAAGCTAATAAAAGATCCATTCAATTGGAACCAACAAGTGGTATCAGAGCGGGTGTTCTGAAACCTTGATTTAGAAGAAACAAACTAGATCCATCTCTCTGTTCATTCCCTATATCAAAAACCATGGATCTAGAAAATACCCAAAACAATTCTCTTGCAAAACTGCCACTTCTCAAGCAAGGTGAATATGACACATGGAGACTCAGAATAGAGTCATATATTCAACTTCAAGATTATGCTCTCTGGGAGATCATAGAGGAAGGCAACTCTTTCAAGCCAGTAGCTCGAACCACTACAAACGAAGATGGTACATCTACTACAACAATACCTGGTGCTGTTACTGCTGAACAGAAGATCCTAAAGAAGAATGATCTTAAAGCCCGAAGCATCCTGATGATGACACTTCCAAGTGAGCATCTACTTACTTTCAATAAACACAAGGATGCCAAGTCTTTATTTGAAGCCATAGAAGCAAGATTTGGTGGTAATGAAGCCACCAAGAAGACTCAAAAGACACTCTTAAAGCAGATGTATGAAACCTTCAATGCTTCTAGCTCAGAGTCACTTGACTCTATCTTTAACAGGCTTCAGAAAATTGTAAGCCAGTTAACTATCTTAGGTGAAATCATCACTCCAGAAGAACTTAACCTGAAATTCTTAAGAAGTCTTCCTACTGAATGGGGTATGCATGTTGTGGTCTGGAGGAACAAATCAGATCTGGGCTCAATAAGTTTTGATGATCTTTACAACAATTTTAAGATTGTTGAACCAGAAGTCAAAAGAAGTGTAATCTCTAGCTCAAACTCAGGCTCTCAGAATTTGGCCTTTCTCTCAGGTCATAGCAGTACAAATGATGTTAATACTGCTAATGTTCATGTTAGTACTGGTAGTACTCCTGTTAGTACTGCTAGCACTAATAATAGTACTGCTTGTCTCAGTGATGCCACAGTATATGCTTATCTGGCCACTCAACCCAATGGGTCTCAAGTTGTTCATGAAGACCTAGAGCAAATCCATGAAGATGATCTTGATGAAATGGATTTAAAGTGGCAATTGGCATTGCTAAGTATGAAAGCAAGAAAGTTTTATCAGAGAACTGGTAAAAAGATTATCATCAATGGAAGTGATACTGCTGGTTATGACAAGAAAAAGGTGGAATGTTTCAATTGTCATAAGTTGGGACATTTTGCTAGAGAGTGCAGAAATCCTAGGAGTCAAGAGAACAGGAACAGAAGTCAAGATAGCTCAAGAAGAACAGTGAATGTGGAAGAATCTTCTTCCAAAGCTATGTTAGCTATAGATGGGACTGGATTTGATTGGAGCTACATGGCAGATGAGGAGGCTTCTACCAACTTTGCACTTATGGCTTTCTCTGACTCTGAGGTACAAAATAACAAAACTTGCTCTAAAACTTGTCTTAAAAATTTTGAAGATCTTAAGTCTAAGTATGATAAGTTGAGAATAGAGCTTAATAAGTCTGAATCTGATTTAGATAGCTATAAAAAGGGTTTAGCTTCAGTAGAAGAACAACTGGTCTTTTATAAGAAAAATGAAAGTATGCTTTATGATCAGATTGCTGTTCTTAAAAGAGACGCCTTATTTAATGAATCAGATATTAATGCTCTTAAGAAACAGGTAGAAAGAATTAAGAAAGAAAAAGAGGATAATCAGTTTAAAATTGACAACTTTGAAAATGCCTCTAAAAGTCTAGATCAATTGATTGGAAATCAAATATCTGATAACAATTAGAAGGGTCTAAGATATAATGTTGTTCCCCCTCCACTTATAGGCTTGTTTGCACCTCCTAGTATTGATTTATCAAACTCAATTATCAAAAATTTAAATAGCCTGAATTTGAAGGATATGGTGTTAAGGTAAATAAGGGTGCTAGTGAAAATGTCTCTAAAGAAGTTAAGAAAACTTCAGATGCTCCAATAATTGAAGATTGGGTTTCTGATTGTGAGGAAGATGAGACTGTTATGTTAGAATCTCTTAATGTTCAAAAACCTAAGCAAGCTGATCAACCTAGGAAAGTTAGTCAAAATCCTAGGAACAACAGTACAAGTTGGAATACCCCAATGCCTAAAAAATTGGGAGTTGGATTTTAGTTTACACCAAAAGCTTGTTTTGTGTGTGGAAGCTTGAAAGATTCATGGAAACTATGATCCGGTGGTCTTGGTGAGTCAAACCACATGATAGCCATTTTAGTGAGAGAGAGAGTAGTGAGATGGAAGATGAACTTGATATTAGATGGATATGAATGAAAGATACAAATGACTCAACCCCTCTATGGAAGCCATAGAGGGGTATATATAGCCCATACGCCTCTAAACTATACATAGTTGCCTATTCTAGTCCTTGCGTATGAGACTATGATAAACTATGGTAATTCCGTAATGTCGTCACGTAAAACTGAATTCCCAACAATCTTCCCCCACGGGACGATATACGGAATTACTTACAATATTTTTCTAACAAGTACATAATGATTAAGAACAAGAACTTCCATGAAGCTTCATATGCTGATGACGTCTTCTGTGGTGTTTGACTTCAAGTCTGCACTCCAACATGAATCATCTTTGTAGTACTTTGTAGGAGAAATACTGTAATAGGCACGAACTAAGTAACCCATATACTTCTGGTTAAGGAGAAGCTTCTGAATTCGCTTCCCCCTAATTCGTGCCGCATATTCTTGATTTAGAAGCTTTCAAAGCTTCCCCCCAAACTAGCAATGAATCAGCTTCCCCCTAATTCATGCCACATATTATTTATTTAGAAGCAGCTTTCATATCTTCCCCCAACCTATGCAATCCTACTCTTGGAGCAGTTTTTCAAAGCTTACTTACAGCGTAGAATAATAAGTACACTGCGGAATTGGGTAGGATACCACATCAACTATGTACTGCTCCTTTAAGAATATAAGCTCTTATGTGATTGATGTTTGGGGGGTAAGCATTAACTGGTCAGCAAAGTATCTTCTCACTACTTTGAATTATTTTCCTTTCACACACGCTTCCCCCTGGAAAATTCATAATAATGCATACAAAAAGTTCTCAATTGGTATCAACTTCCATATTTGTTGTAAGAAATGAACCCAAAGCCATAGTTTAAGCCGCTGATATTCTCTGCGGTTAGGACATTTGTCTTCGGCCATGGCCCTAACTTTAAAAACTTTAAGAGTAGATGCTGCTCCTATGTCCAAGCTTTACAAGAAACAGAAGGGCAAAGGCTCAAGGGTAATATTCTCCTTCCCTCCCTTGCTGGTTTTGAATGTCAGAATCCAACAACACTTGGACGCGCATTTACTTGTAAGTACATCGCTGTGAGGAATAAATTAGCTTAGATCTAAACCCGTGAATGAAAATCAAATGTGATCAGATCTCTACTTCATAACCTCTCTCTGGCTATTATTTGACCATAACGAATTGTAGGCTATTTGAAGTAACCATGAATTGAGTACACCAGATTTACAACTTTGAAACGGAGTAGAATTTCCCATTCTTGTGACTTAAGCTTGCGCTAATGTTGGAAGAACGGTTGTAGAGATTTTGTGCTCCAAGGCAAATTACTATAGTACTCAATACCCCTCCCAAAAGTATGAGTTATCATCACCCTCTTGCGTTTATCCACATCGTTCCTTGCGTTGTGACATTGAGTTCTCCACAACGTAACTCCTTTATAGTGATAGATAACAGGTCATTCAACCATCACCCATTGAACTGCTGGAAACTAAGATAAACAATGTCTTTCAACTAAAATTTAAGGCGTGAGCAAGTTATTCATAGAAAGTATGTCCATGCCAACCCGACTTCAAGATAAAATAAGAACACGCCAACGTTAAATATACTTTCAATACTCAAATAAGTGATTACCGATCAACCGTAGTCACCTTAAAAAACAATTAATTCACAAATCTAGCTTTTAGTTCATGATTCTTTTTCCAATTTGATCCCGATCTCGTCACTTTGTCCTCTTTTGTCTTTGGAAAATCCTCAAATTTTGGGCAACGATATTAAGCATGTTAATTCAAATGTATCCATTAACTACTTAATATGGCCAAATAAAAACATCCCAATAAAGGTGAATCATTTAGCCAAATTTAGTTTTAATGTACAAGGTTAATCACATATGCGTGTGATGGCCGACTTAATCCGATAACTGACCACACTTAACAGTCCAAAATATTTGTTCAATATACTTCCCAGACCTAACGAGTTAACAAGCAATAGCCCACTGGTTTAATTATTGTAACCCGTCCCCAACTTTTAATTTCAACACAGATCCCAATCGCTTTTCTACTTAAGACTCGGCCCAAGATTATGATGAGGATCCCAAATATGCAAATTCATTATACCCGGCGTCCAATCTTTAACAATTGGGAATATAAAAAAAGTCCAATTGTCCTAATTGGGTAGGTCATATGTATACCCTAATCACAAACTTTCACGACGCCTCCCATCACCTATTTTCTTCCCACTTAGGACAACTAAACAACTCACTTCATTCCTCCATACTTGCTTATCACATGAGGTAAACTCATTAAACCAAGATATAAAACTCAAATCAAACCCTTACCCTTTTTTATTAGTTCTGCCGTCATACAACCTTTATCATTCTTAGAAAGTATTAGGAACTAATTAAAGACCACTTATTTGATTATCATTATGGGCCCATGAAATTTGGTGTCTTCAAGAAATTACTCTCAAAGCTCTATCAAGAGCCATAATCTCTCGGCTTCAAGATCATTGAAAAATGATCTCGGGGGTAGGTATTTATTTTCAAGTTGTGCTGTGTCATTAATCGAAACAAAGAATGATTTATAACCCCATAGTGTTATATGATCATTCTTGTTTTAATTTGTAATTATTTAAATGGGTTTCTTTATTAACCTACAAGGATCATATGATGGTATTCTTTTTCATGTTGGGATCTTTTAAATGATCGTAGATTATTGTCTGTAATCACACGAAAAGACAAGGGAAACTTGGAGGATTCATTTTTTTTTTGTTTCGAGTAGAATAAAGATGGGTCATGATGAAGTTTGAGGTTTGTTGGTTGATAATAATTGGTGCGATGGGTTTAGGTATAGATTTGGTGGTTGGATTTGTTCATTGTTTTTGTGTCGATGGGATTAGAGAGTTTGTTGGATTTTCGTTGTTGGCTGTTTGATGTTGTTGTCTGAGTGGTTTTGGTTTGTTATGGTATTATAAATTTGGGTTTGTCCATTCTCATTACTCTTTTCTACCTCTTTTGTTTATACTAATGAGTTAACCCGGGTCAACTCGGTAAATACCGAGTTGACTCGGTTGGGAGTTTAGATCGGTTGCTACTGATTTGAAACTAAGTCAGTTCCTAAAGGAACCAACTCGTTCGGTTTACAAAAATCAACTCGTTCGGTTCACATGTATTTTGACTCGTTCGGTCGTGATGATTTGAAATCGTTCGGTTCTCGGAGTATTATCACTACGTTCGGGTCCATCTTTTGATATATCACTTCGTTTCGGTTCTCATTAGATTTTTTGGGTCTCGTTCGTTTTGGTGTGAGTTGATTTGAACTCATTCGGTTGATCTTTACTATCAAAAACATGGTCTGAGGTGTTGCTTTCGCAGAACCATATGGTATAAAAAAAACAGATAAGCTAAAAAATTAGCTTTTGTGATTAAGACTAGAAATATATGCTTATCTAGAGCTAAAGAAATGTTAGGATGAAGGACTTTTTGGACCAATAAATGAACCAAAATAAAATTCAGAAACTGTTGTAAAACAGAAACATCCAACAAAGACAGATCTAAAATTGTGACTAGACCGAACGGACCTAAGATAAACCCGACCAAAGAGTTTGTAGCCTTGGCTCTTGATTACCAATTGAAAGATTCACGGAAAAACTATGATCCGCGTG
This sequence comes from Tanacetum coccineum, assembly GCA_026074375.1. Classification (NCBI taxonomy): domain Eukaryota; kingdom Viridiplantae; phylum Streptophyta; class Magnoliopsida; order Asterales; family Asteraceae; genus Tanacetum; species Tanacetum coccineum. The sequence continues at coordinate 17,255 of BQNB010132405.1, forward strand.
GTTTGGTCGAGTCAACCACATGCTAGCCCGATTTTAGTGATGGAAGAGGAGAGGTTAGTGAGATGGAAGATGAACTTGATAATTAGATGGAAAATGGTTTTAATGACTGGATACAAATGAATCTCATACCAACAATAATGTACTCAACACCCTCTTGGGAGCCATAGAGGGGTTATATATTAGCCCAAATACGCATTCTAAAAACTATACATAGTTGCTTGCTAGTCTCGCGATTGTGACTATGATATTAAACTATGGTAATTTCTGTAATCGGTGTCAGTGTAAAAGTGAATTCCCAACAACACAAACTCCCATTTCTAATAAGTACGGATGCAAGGGAAGAAAAGTAACAACTACATACCAGGGACATTTGACACGTCAGCTATCTGTAATATTGGAGGAGAGGCTGCAGAAGGTGCTGGAACTCTTTATGTTTCTTTCTAACTTACGCCTTAACTCATCTTTATTGAACCTCACTAATGTCATTGCTTTTCTTGGCATGTATATTTAAAGGTTAAGTTAAGGCCATTACCTGTTTTGCGTGAAACTACAGTTGAAACATGACTTTTATCTTGCTGTTTTAGCTCTTCCATCTTCCAGACTTAAACATTTTTCAGGTGAAAATATATATATACTTCTCCTTTTTCTGTTTTTTTATTTGTTTTTGGTTCTTACATTAGGATCTTAGATAATGGGGGTGTTTGTTAGGTAACGGATCATAACAGGTCCGGGTTGAAACATTTCTATTTAATATGCGCCAAAACGGGTTGCTCGATCCAACCCGAATAAAATTTAACATTCTAGATCATCTTATTTAAAATATCTATTATTGAAATGATATGATATTTTTGAAAAATCATCTATAGGAAATATTAAATGATTTAGATAATAACAAACCTAAACTGGCATGTTTAAGCTCATACAAAAAATTACCCGCTTTTCAATTTAGCCCAATTGACCCGGTAGATATAGAACATAGCCTGAATAAGATTAAGTTCATTAATAAGTAAATTACGTGAAACTGCCACATCTATACTGATTTTGGAAATGACGCATTACAGATGATGAAGTAGGCCCATACAGATATGGAGAGAGGTCTTCTCAGTTCATGAGCTTCAGAATCTATGATGTGTATGAATTTAGAATAAGGTCAAAATTTCTCTAAATTCAAACACCTAAAAGGAAATATAATTTGATGTTATATTCTAAATTTGCAGGCTTGGTCATTACACAGTTCCTAAGGAAAAAAGAAAAGGTATGTCTGTGGCTAAACGCAAGGCTTGCATCCTAAAAAACAATGAATTGATCAAATGTAACTAAAGTGAAAATGGCGGACAATGAGAAATGGTTCGGAAATAGGTATCACTTGGAAGAAGA